>CM040465.1:783443-804604 GCA_022758105.1 Pangasianodon gigas | reverse complement strand
GAGATCATGGAGCGGCGCAAAGACCGAGCCAAGAGCTGCACGCTGATGTAGGGGTCGCGACCCCGTGACCTCTCGGTCCACAACGGGAACTTGTTTGATTTTTTTGATATCGGTTTGATTAGGGTGTACGTTACCGGCGTCCGGAAGCACGAGAGCAGATGTATTTATTGACTTTATTTTTTTAGCGCTGAATTCTTTCGCATCTCAGATGAGCAAGTTGGTAATAAAACCACAACTTTTTTTAAACGTATACATCACAATATTTTTTTTTCCTTTTTCGGAAGCTTTGATGTATTACCATTACTTCGATATATTTATTAACTTTTTATTAAGGAAATTTGAAATATTTGCATTTATTTCTGATTGTTTGATGAGAAGGAGGTCGATACTAAAAGAACTAAATAAGTTTATAAAGATTTTTTTGTTCACTGGGAACGGCCGTGAGGATGCAGCCGGCCGGAGACTTTACTGATTTTTTATATTTTTATTATTGAAATTTATTTTTTTTTGTTTTGTTGTCTGATTTTTTTGGGGGGCTCGAAGGAGAAGAAATTTCCAGAAATCTCAAACCCCCAGACTAAACCTCCTGATTAAATGGTTGGACTAAAATCACTAAGAAGAAGATTTAATGGACTTTGATGTTCAGGTGTCGTGTGATTTTGGCGGCTTCCTGCATGACGTCTGATTCTACACATCAGATTTAACTCCTCTTTGTGTTGTTTATGTTAAACTCTTTGGATTGTTGCTCAGTGATGTGATCGTGTACGGACTTTATTTTTTATTTGATTTTTTTCTTCCTCTTTATATCTCTGTATTACTGTTGGGTTTTTTCCTTCACTGCTGAAGACAGAGATGTGAGTTAGACAACTGGAGATATTTTACAGATTACATTAAAATAAGGAAATATAAATCAAACTGATATAAAACTCATAATGTCTGAAATGTAGGAAAATGTAAGAGCACGTTTCTGTTGATGGCGTTTCTGTGTGATCAGTAACACTAAAAATAAGATTTAACATTTTTTGACTCAAGCTACGTACCTGATTTTTTTTTTTAAGCAGTAAGTTGAAACAATTTCTGTTTATTTTGCTTTTTTTTTTTTAAAATGTCGATGCAAGTGTAAGAGAAATACTATAATAAAGAAACAATACAAAATGTCAAGGAAAAGGAAGCTGGTCTGTGATGTAACTTCCTGTTTTATAAACACGTCCACATCTTGGTTTAATTAAGGATATATTATGAGGATTGCGGCACAAAAATCTAAATTTCTTTACCCAAAAAATTTTGTTCACATTTTGAAGTTATGCAAAAGCAGGAGTTTGTGTGTGATGTCATTTCCTGTTTCCTGTTGTCGAGGAGAAATATGGACATAAAGGACTAAAAGACAATAATTACCTGAGAGATGTGTGAAATATACAGAATTCACAGCGCAGACATACCATCAGTCCTGTGATGTCATTTCCTGTCGTAATAAAACCTTCACACTGAATCGAACTTCTTAATTTTGACCATCATGATGATCATGGCACAAAATAAACACAAAAATGTAGCACGAAAAAACACATTTTAACAGAATAAAATGTTTGCCTCTCTGGATGTTGTGAGATTTTACAAAAATAAATACATTTTAAAAAGTCTAAAAGAGTGCAGGATGAACACTACACGTGTGTTTATTAACACTACAGTTTCAAACAACTGTCGTAACTGTTTACTGTGTGAATCTGAAATAAAATAAAACTTATTCGGCATTTAATCGTATGTAATAATTATCGTACGATAAATGATGATATTTTTAAGAATAATATTTAATGTGGTTTCATATTTTCTCATCTGCTGCATCTAATGTACTGATAAATAATTACATTTCTGAAAAATGACAGATTATAGATTTTATTTATTAATTAATCATTAATAACTAGAGTATTAGTATTATTATATCTATAGAAATGTCTTCATGCAGATTTTAACCTGATAAAAAGTTTAAAAATCAACAAAAAAAGCCTCGATCCGATCGCAAGCAATATTTATCTTTCGTTTCTATATACGTCTTGTTTTTCTTAGCGATATTAAAACTTTCAATTTAAACGTGAACGTAATAAACAGTTGTATTTCCTAAATGAGCTACAGTTATTAAATTTAACACAGTTATTACATTAAAATGACTTAAATATTTAAATAAATAAAACAGGATGTAATTGGATTTTTACCAAAAAAAAAATTATATATAAAATTCTTTTTCTATTAAAAAAAAAATCCATTCTTATTTCTTTCTTCTTTTAATATTGAAAGTAAAAATAAATCTTCATTAAATTACTAAATTTAGTAATTAGTAGTAGTTTTAAATTCTTTACGTTTTCTGCAGATTAGAATCCGAAGAACCAAATTTATACGTTTAAAAATTACAGTCTTATAAAATTATTTATTAAATCATCAAACTCAGAGTGTAAATTAGAATTTAACAGCAACGTCAGGTAATTAGCGCTCTCGTGGGCGATCTCTCTCTCTCTCTCACACACACACACACACACACACACACACACACACTTGTCATGCCAGCACATGATTTACTGTGTGAGAAAAACTTCACTCTGACAATTAAGTGTGACATTAGAGTGTGAAAGTTCCCACACACACACACACACACTCACACACACACTCTGACTCAACAGGCACAAAAGTTTGTGTGAGTGTGTTTGTGAAACAGTTGAGTCAGTGTGTGTGTGTGTGTGTGTGTGTGTTTGTGTGTATTATCTAAACAAGTAAGGCTGTGGGAATTCATTAGTAAGTGACTGAACTTTTTTCACATCTGTTCTTGTATGAATGTGTGTGTGTGTGTGTGTGTGTGTGTGTTTTGTAGCCCTGCAGCATTTTATTGTTTTGAGGGAAGGAAGCACAAAGATCTAAGTGTGTGTGTGTGTGTGTCCTGTTCACACACTGACCGCATGGATATTAAAGACGCAGAGTAACAAAAATCTTCAGCGTGTAAATAATCAGCTTCAGTAACTGCGCTTCATCACACCACCCTGTCGCTGATTATTTTCCTCTAACTGCACGACACGCAGTGTTTTATTCCTTAAAAAAACACAGTGTCTGTACAGTGTATAACTAACACACTAACAATCAACAGGATGTGTTACAATCATCAGCAGTTACGGGTTTAAAATCAACACAGAGGAAGGAGTGTGTACACGCACACACACACAGCTCCAGATGGCATTCCCTGGTAGAAACATAAAACCACACATCCATTTGGTTTCCCTGTCCATCTTGCTCTTTTTTTTTTTTTTTTTTAAACACACACACACACACACACATAATGTGTAAAGCAAACAAGAGCACAAAATCGGCCTCTCCTTCATCATGAATGTTTTTTTTTCCTTACAGACTCGAAACCTCTCGTATTGTTCAGGTGTGTTATGAAATCGTCGGTGAACAGGTGCGCTCAGGTTGTAAGCACTTCCATCCCTCAGGCGTTCCTCAGGGTTCGCTCTTAACATCAAGAATGACTCACTGTCACCGAGATGGAAACAGGGCGAACGAGCCGCTTTTAGAAGACGTGGGAAAGTGTTTGGGAAGGAAAAGCTTCCCTCAGGGTTAAGGACGTTCTCTGGATGAAGCCGATCTCGGGGATTGTGGTGTAAAAGGATTCCCGGTAAGCGTAGGGAACACTGCAGGACGCACACTGAGGGCGAAAAGTGTCGAAACAGGAGCTTTTCCCTCGCCAAATTGCTGGCCCTGAGGGATTATGGGAAGCAGTTATTCTGGTTTAAAAACAAACGCCTCATCATGTTCCATCTGCTTCCAGGATCCCTGGGATTCAACACAAAGCACCTCCTTACTCTACACAACTCATGTCGCTTGTGGGCGTGGCCTGTCCTGCAGTAGTAGCTATATATAACTTCTAAAACTAACTAGCTAGCTAAACACAAATTACGTAACGCACTAATCAGCGTGAAAATCAGTTGATTGATTTACGTGTCCTTCGCAACGTCATAAAGGATAAGATGAAACCATGTTTATAAGTTTTTCTTCCATTTTTGTGGAAATTCAACGCAGGCAGGAACTAAAGAACTGAAGAACCGTCGCACCACGCGCGCTGCAGGAATCATTCGAGACGATCGTTTGGATTTGTCGCTTCTTTACAGCGTCGTACGGAATTCTCTATTGGAATGTCGCTGAAATGGCGGCTCCGTGTCGCACATGTACGTAGAAAACGAACAATCGCCTGCCGCTCTGTCGCTCGTGTGAATGTAAGATTAATGAGGAAGCAAAGCTCATTTTCCTGAGGCTCACAGCAGGCCGTGTTTTCAGTGACCATGAGAGGCAAAAAATAAAAAAAGCTCGGATATGTACTGTAGTTGTGTTTTTTTTTCTTTCTTGAATGTCTGCTGTTTCTATTCATAATTTATTACGCACACGTTCAAAATTTGCATTAAAACAGGATGAAACTATTGCTGGTGTTTGTCTCGCTTCTGTCTGATCCCTCTCTCGCTGTTTACACTCCAGCCATTTTCAATTATTCAGCAGGAAATTCATGCTCTTGGCAGGAAATATCCCCAGCATGTCCTCCTGCTGAGTGTGTGTGTGTGTGTGTGTGAGACTGACAACACTTGTTATTGCTCAGTGAACGCATCCTACCTGAAGCATAAAGAGACGGTGTGTGTGTGTGTGTGTGTGTGTGTGTGTCGCAATGCACAACTTGTGGTCTGGAAAGCACCTTTACTACACAACACCTGTGTCATTAAAATGCATGAATCACACACAGTCTTGAAATCACAGCTAGAGACGGAGCCAAAAGCCCGAGTCCATTAGGAGTTCTGTTTTTGAAAACAAACTACAAAACACGTTGGAGTAAAGGATCAGAACAGAATTCATTTCCTCTAACACCACATCCTCTAGTTATTTATTCCTCTTAAACCACAGCAATTTGATAACAATTACAATTTTTAAAATTTACTAAAGACTCTGAGGTTAAACTCCTCTGTCCTGAAAATGTCCAAAAACCTAAAGCTTTACCACTGACACTGGAGACTCCTTCCACAAATGTTAATATCTTCTTACAGAAAACTTCACCAGATCGATTAGACACACTTTTCAATCTCCATAGAAGATTTGATCGCCGTCTGAACGAGCTGTTACTATAGAAACCACAACGTATCCACACGAGCGCATTAATATAAACCTGTGATTTGGAGAAGTTATGAAATGACATTCAGACATCGCACCTTTCCAGTACGTGGCGTTTCACACCTTCTTCTCAAGGTCTGTCTCTCCTTCATTACACCATCAACGTTCCAGAATCCTGAACTATCAGGAGAATCATTGAGGAAATGGTGCGGGAACCTTTTCTGAAAGTAAACCATCTTCTCTACAGGGTTCTGCAAGGAACCTGGAAGAAGTCGTTCCCTGACCAGCCTCTCTTCTCTCTCTCTCTCTCTCTCTTCTCTCTCTCTCTTCTCTCTCTCTTCTCTCTCTCTCTCTTGAGACATTAATGTTACTGAGGAAAGCCTTCTGTCTAAGCATTTTTTTTGGTAAAGGCCCCGTTGAGGAGATTTATGCCAATTTGTACCGTTCGTCTGTTTACTGAGGCTTGTTTAGGACCTCGAACTGTGGAGAGAGAAAGTCTTCCTGAAGCTGTAATAAAAAACGGAAATTGATATCTACATTGCGATAAAAATCCGATGGCAGAGAAATGATGAGCACGGAGAAATCCAACCTCCGCAGTTTCACTGCACACTTTAAAGGAAAGGAAAAGTTTCAGGAACGTGAGCGCTGATGCCAAGAGAGAGAGAGAGAGAGAGAGAGAGGGAGAGAGGGAGAGAGGGTTGTTTACAGATGGGATGGACAGATTGATGGTGGATGGACGGAGAACCCGTGAGACTGTGCTTTTACAGTTCCCACGGGGCCGGAAGAGGAAACTCTAAAGCTTTCATTATTAATGTCCGTGTCAGAGGCAGAAACTCCGTGCAAGCAAAAGCACAACAGAAATGTGTGTGTGTGTGTGTGTGTGTGTGTGAGTGTGTGTGTGTGTGTGTGTGTGTATGCCAAAGTATACTGTGAGAGGAAAAAAGTACCCAAACACACGCCACCTGTTGAGGGTTTTATACTGAAATGTACAAAGACAGTCTTATTTACAACACACTTTAAAATAGATTCTTTGTTTTCTTCTCGTTTGATGAATTAAAGTGAGAGGAAAATTAGTGATGAACAGAGCTCTGCGCAAAATAAAGTGCAAGTAAGGAGAGAAAAACAAGCAGAGAAAGCAACAGAAGGAAAAAAAACCCCCACAAAAACATCATCATTACGGTTTATAATCACGTGGATTTTGGAGCGTGTACGTGGCGACTGAATCCAAGAGCCAGCTCCGGGTCACTACGGTGGCTTTTCTCTGCAGAGCTGAAAAATATACGCAGAGAAAAAAAAAAAATGAAGTAAATAACAACAAATGAGAAAGAAATCAGCGTTCGTTAGGATCTCGTACAGTGGAGCAGATTTCCTCACCTGCGTAGTAGGACTGAGAGTCATCAGGGCCAGGCTGAACCACCACCAGCTGATAACGGATAGCCTGAAACACACACACACACACACACACACACACACACACACACACAGACACACTGTAGAATCATGTATAAAAAGTTATAGACATTGATATAAGCAGAAGGATGGACAGAGGTACCTTTCTGGAGAACATCAGCGGATCTTTCATGACCGTAGCACCACACAGCTCCACCATGACCTCCATCTGATCTGCAACAGGATCATTCACAACCCAAAAATAATAAACGAAAATCCTCCCTACTACCAGAAAAAACAAACGCAAATAATATTCCATTAAAGTAATATTACAGTCTGTTGCTGAGCTTATGTTAGTTTTTTTTAAATTGTGCTAAATTTTAATTCTATTTTGTAGATTAAAGAAATGAGGTTCATTTTACAAGGAACGTAGAAATGCTTTTCTTTTTTTTTTTGTTTCGGACATTTGTGTGTGTGTGTGTGTGTGTGTGTGTGTGTGTGTGCACCGTAGCACACAGCATAACTTCAGACATCATAGCAGAAATATTAATAAGTTAATATATTCAGATTTCTAATTAAGATGCACAAAATACGTATAATTATTATTAAATACACGATCAGACGTGTAATAATGCACAGTCCTTTTTCGATATCGTCCTTTCATCATATTCAGCTGAGTAAAGTAGACACTGGAGTGTGTGTGTGTGTGTGTGTGTGTGTATGGGGGTTTTACTGTAAACACCAGGGGTTTAAGACGTTGCCGCTTGTCTGCTTTAGTTAAGACGTAAACACTAGCTGCGTCACCGAGACGCTTAACGTACGTGTAACTGATACACCTTCATACCTGTGGTCATGTCAGTGAAGGAGCCCTGGAAGCAGATCTCACATCCTTTCATCAGCAGCTGGAAAAAACACACACACACACACACACACAATTAATAATAATATAAAACCGATATCTCCTTGCAGTGCATTATGGGTAATTCACACGGTCCCACAGCCGGCAAGAATAACACCACAATGCTCTACACATAAAAAGACCCGGTATCAGGAGGTCTTATTACGAGAGCGCTGTGTGTTTGGACCAGTAAGAACACTGACGGATGAAAAGAGAGAGAGAGAGAGAGAGAGAGAGAGAGAGAGAGAGAGAAGACGTCCACTGAAGTGAAACGTTAAAACGGTTCTGTAAATGCAGTTTGTAAAGCGTGTGTATTTATTTATTGTTTAAACGTGGACGGTGGTTAAGCCTAACTGGCAGCGCACGAACAACGCTAACTAAAGACAGGAATAAAGAAAACGAGCCTGAAATTAGCTGATAAATTTTTTAAAGGTCCCTTCAAAGGGAGAGAAAACAAACTGCTTTCTTTCAGAAGCTAAACACGTTCTTAGAATTAGAATTAGAAAATTCGCTCACCTTCACTTCGCCTTATTATAATAACAATCACACCTGGACCTTCAACACAGCCAGGTGTAAAAGTGTTTAAAAACGAATCATTCCTGTAACAACTACAAACGAGCATGAGTGCGGACTTCCTGTTCGACAAATTCACAGAGTTACTCATGAGAAGAGACGAGAAGAGACGAGAAGAGACATCAGGAAGAAGCCAGATATTAGGTTTCATTCCCGTAACTTTAGGATTAATTGTCATTATCAGTTTACTTTATTGTCTAACGATTGTGACATCAGCTGTAATACTGTAAGTATTTTTAGTGTGCTGAATAAAACATCAGACTCACGGTATCATCCGGAGCGGTTCGGGCTTTTCGGGGTCCGTTGTGGTCGCGTCCGTTAACGACGTCACCGCAAACCTCATACGGAGCCTAGAAAGAACCACAAGCCGTTTTAAACGTGTCGATTTTTATCAATCTGGATTTAATAAATAAACAGAATCATCGAGGAAGATTGATTTGTACCTAAAAGATCCAAAAATAATAAAATATCATGAGTAATATAAAGGATTCAAAACATTCTCAACACTGAACAGATGCATAAGCTACACATCAGACTGAAGTTTTCTTTTTTACTTTATTTGATTTATTTAATGAAAATCTGGCAAAAACGTTCTTGGTTTTAAACATGAACAGAAACCTCTCGTGAGTGAGGAAATGGATTTACTTCAGCTAGAAGTTTGCCGTGTTTGAAGCACTCCGAGATCCCTGTTGGAGAGAAGAAAGGAAAAAAGAAAAAATAGGAGATGATTAAACTGTTGTGATGGCGGATTGTAACCTCACGTTCACACTCGTGAGCGAAAAACCTACAGGCGATCGTTCGTTTTCTACGAGATTTTCTCAATTCTATGCAAATGAGGTGTGACGCTGTAAAGAAGCGACAAATCCATACAATCGGCTCGAGCGATTCCTCGGCTCGATCGTACGGTGCGTGTGGTGCGACGTTTCTTCACTTCGCTGCTCACTACTTTAGCTCCTACCTGCAGTTAGTTTGCAAGAGGCGTGATTTCATCTCCTCCTGTCATATACGAGCTCTCATTCTCATTAAACGTGTACATTAGGAAGAAAAATAAAGCTTGGAAGGAAGTAGCAGATCGTTGGTGTGCGTGTGCTGAGCGCACGTAGCTAGTACAGTTAGCTCGCTTTGCTAATCTAATCTGAGAACGACGCTCGTACGAAGCCGTGTGCGCAACACGTAAATCTGAAAAACTGATTTTCACCCTGATTAGTGCGTTCTTTAATTTGTGTTTAACTCATTAGCTTTTAGAAGTTATTTATAAATACTACTGTTTCTCACAAAAAAAAAGCACAGGCCACGCCCACAGGCGACAACGGTAGCGGCCGCTACACGAGCGACTGGTCACTCGCGAGTGTGAGCGCAGGGTCACAGTTAACACACGTGTAAAGTGAGCAGCACTGATACTCACACAGGAAGCTCACCACCCACTTCCTGCCAGCGATGCCCTGGAAGTACTTCAGCGTTCGCTCACACACCAAGTCTCCATCTGCGCCAACACAGAACGAGTAAATAAACAACAACAACAACAACAACAACATTTTTTATTAAGTAAATCAGCACAGTATTGAACCGATACTCTGATACGCCGATACCACTATCAGTGTCGATGTGTCCTGGAGTTAGATTACATGGGAAAACTTTAAACATCTATCTTATTAGACTTACTAGAGAGACTCTGTGTGAGTGAGAGAGAGGGAGAGAGAGACAGAGAGAGAGAGAGAGAGAGAGAGAGAGAGAGAGAGAGAAATAGAGAGACAGAGAGAGAGAAATAGAGAGACAGAGAGAGAGAGAGACAGAGAGGGAGAGAGAGAGAGAGAGAGAAATAGAGAGAGAGAGAGAGAGCATCTCAGTGGTATATAAAAGATGTGGAAACTGAAGAGTGCACATCTGCTTGAGAAACACTGAACACACACTCGGGTTCTGCGACGCCGCTGTGTATTTAATTACTTGTAGTCGTAGTCATTAGACTCACATTAAAAACTAATTAGCTGGTTTGTGTTGCTGCTTAATGCGCTCGGGTCACGCCGCAGCTCTGGAGAAGCAACACGCACTCGATACTTCTTACTGTACAGATGTGATGTATCTCAGTATATATATACACACACACACAACACAAACACACACCAGCAGGACTTCCTGAACATGTGCAGTGTAATTACTCTGATTATGTCACGTGTGTGTTTGTGTTTGTGTAAGTTAATGCATACACAAACACACTGAGAATAATGTTTAAAAAAACTTAAAGGTTTTCTTATTATGGCACTTGTGTTTTTCTAACCTGCAGATAATCTACAAAATAAGTACTTTCTGTCGTAACCTAAAGCTAAACCACTATGTGGAATAAGATCCTGGTCTCTTCTGCTCTCGGCCAATCAGAACGCACCTGTTTAACTCTGTTTGAGAAGTACAATCTGACCAAAAAGAGTATATTAGCATACATTAAAAACAAAATACAAAACTCCAATCTTCTGGAGGAAAAAAAAAATGCTTTATAAACGTCAAACATCAAAGCTCTTGAGACGGTTGCCAGGGTAACCGCGCCATTAAAATGACTTTCTTAATGGCGCTCGTTAATATGCTGCTTCGTTAGGAGTGGCTTTGATATAAAACAATGCAACACGGAGCAGTAATTACCTACAGAAAAGAGTGTGTGTGTGAGGAGAGAGAGAGAGAGAGAGAGAGAGAGAGAGAGACAGAAAGCGAGAAAGAGGGAAAGAAAGAGCGAGATATAGGGTGAGAAAAAGAGAGAAAGAGCAAAAGAAAGAGTGTATATGTTACCTGAATACAGACAAGTGAGTGAGAGAGAGAAAGAGAGAGAGAAAAAGAGAGAAAGAGCGAGCGAGAGAGAGAGAGAGAGAGAGTTGTGTGATACCTGAATACAGACAACAAAAATACATAAAAAAAATGAATACATGTGGTACACACACGCGCACACACACACGCACGCACACGCACGCACGCACACACATGCGCACACACACGCACACACACACGCACCTGTTTTGATGATGACGTGAGTCGTAGTGGAAGTGACCTGACTGCTTACACCAGCCTTCATCTTCCTCGCAAATTTCTTCATCAGGCCCTACACACACAGCAGCAACAAAATAATGTGTGTGTGTGTGTGTGTGTGTGTGTGTGTGTGTGGTGGGAACTGTTACCGCTACCATACACTCACACTATCACTGATAATTTTACTAAAACAGCACATACTGCCTTTCAGCAATTTATTGTTTATTATTTATGTTGATAATGTAGCATCAATAATAATAATAATAATAATAATAATAATAATAATAATAATAATTTGATACAACTTTAAATCATCAATTTTGACGTTCAGTGTATCGATAATTTCAGGAGCAGCTATAAATACACAATAAATACACAACACATGCTGCCAAGGATGAAGCAGTCCCACAGCATAATGATATTGAGCATTAAAATACTTTTTACTGAGTCAGAGACGTTACTGTAATGAACACTGACAAACACAAAAGCAGTAATTTTTAATAGAATTATTCCACAGTGCTGCTGAATTCTGGATTCTGATTGGTCAGGAGGTGCAGGTTAATTTCTCTAACGATACAATGCGTTATATGCGTCTATAGGAACGGCTCATTCACAGGGGCGTGTACTGATCATAAACGGAGTAAAAAATAACCGCTGATATTTTGTGATGAGGCGTTTATTTATTTGTTTATCATTTATGGAAGGAGTCTCCAGTGTCAGCACTTTGTAACAGTCAGAGGTAAAGCTGACTTCAGGACGATTTCTCAGTAACAAAAAAAGGCCAAGCTGGTTTTTTTTTTGTGTCTTATTAAGCTGAAGAGAGAGAATAAAGAGAGGCTGGTGAGGGAACGAGTGTTTATAGGGATTAAAAATAAACTATTAAGAGAGCGATTCATCATGAAACAGGGAAATCACGGCGATCAGGTACGGATATTATTCTTACTGAGTAAATACGGCGTAAAGCGGTCAGAGTGACGTTTATTATGTTTATTATGTTTATTAAGAGGTCAGAGTGATGTTTAAATCTCTCACCTGCTCAGTGGCGCTGAGTCCCGATGCCACCAGCTCCATTCGGCCTCCACTTTCACTTCTGCACTCGCTCTTTAGCGAACGTTCTTCTAGGGCTGGGCGAGACACAACAATATCACGATCACGATTCTCAGAGACATTTCTACGATACTGTATATTAATTTAGTTTGCTCACAATTTTTAAAAAAAACCTGTATAATTTACTTAACACTGAGACTTTTTTTTACTCTATTGAACTTTTACAACTTTTAATATCAAATCAGCTGCTTTCAGTCAGTTTCTATTCATTCAAACATTAATTTTAAAAAATTGTAATTAATAAAAAGATATCACGACAGCTCGGAAATTCGCGACATAACCCATCACGATATCGGTATCATATCGCCGGCCGTACTTTCTCCCCTCAGCTCATTCGGCTTCTTTTCCACCATCACATCAGCGGTCCGATCCTCAGGCACGGCACGCTGACCTTTGACCTCTGACCTCTGAGACGGCTGCCTTCCGCTTTTACAGGATCGCTGACTTCTGACTCTGCCTCGCTGCCCTGCAGGTCATAAACACACACACACACACACACACACACACACACACACACACACACACACACACATTAATAGTCTGAGTACACTAACAGGAACTGTGTTTATGGTTTATAATCCAAAAAGTACAGAATTCCACCAGACATGTGGTTCTGCTTTCCCCGCCGCCCTGCGCTGCCTCCACCATAAAACATCTCTTTACTAAATCACTCAGAGAAATGCAGCTTTTAAAAACAATGATGGAGGAACTAAAATTAGTCCTGGTGTCTCCTGGTGATGGAACACGCCTAGAGTTCCACAAAAGGTTATCAGATAAATGAGAAAAAGGTTCCTGCAGTGGAATGTGCTTAGACTGCTTTTATTAGATTTATCAGATTCTAGAATCTAAGTTAGATTAGACTGCTTAGATTTCTAAAAAAACGAAAGAAAAACTGTTACTAGATTTTTGAAAAGGTTCCTGCAGTGGAATGTGTTTTAATTCTAGATTAACAAAAAGGATCATCTGGTGGAAATGCACTTATTTATTTTTTTTAATTGACAGATTTTTGAAAAGGGTCCCTGCAGTGGAATGTGCTTAAATTTCTTTTTTTTTTTTTTAAAGAAAAAGTTCCTTGATTCCTGAAAAAGGTTCCTGCTAGAGTTCTGAAAACATTCTTAAATTTCAGATCAAACAATCAGTGTAAATTCCTAAAATTCCTGAAATGGTTCCTGTAGAAGAATGTGCTTAAATTTCAATCATAAATAAATAAATGAATAAATAATTTAGTTAGTTATTTAGTTCCTGGATGCCTGAAAAGGTTCCTGTAACAGAATGTGCATAAATTTCTGTTAAATAGTTCCTAAAAGAGAGTAATGAAAAGGTTCCTCCTCCTGTAGCTGAGTTACAGACGTTATCCTGTTTTATTAGCAGCGAAGTGGAAGAACCCGCTCTTTGATTTATTCTCCTTAAAGTACGCACAAAGCGAAATACTTTAAATAAAAAAAAACTTTGTTGTAGAATGCACGTTTTGTGATAAACTAGCGTACGTTTAATAAAAAAGGAATCCTCCAGCTAGGCGTAGGTTAAATTTTCTCGGAGATGTAACTGTGATTAATTATTCACAAATTCATAAACACGAGTCTGAAGAAGAAGAGAAGCTCATTACATCAGCGCAACACTAATCACCGACGCAGCGGGGCATAAATTATCCATCTTTAAACGGCGTCTCACACAGACGCTGTCATGATTCCTCATTATTACACCAAAACGAGATCTGCACCGATCAGTGTTTACTGAAATCAGTTCAGCACGGAGCGTTCTGATTGGCTGAGAGCGCAGTACGCTGTCATAATTCTTAAAAAGTCCTGTACAGATCACTTGTGTAAGGTAGAAACAGGAGAGAGAGAGTGTGTGTGTGTGTGTGTGTGCGCGTGTGTGTGTGAGTGTGTGTGTGTGTGCGTGTGTGTGTGTGTGTGAGTGTGTGTGTGTGTGTGTGTGTGAGTGTGTGTGTGTGTGTGAGTGTGTGTGGGGGGTTTTACAGTATCCTCCAGGCGCTTGTGGGGTAAAGAGGAGAGAGATTTGGTGTATTTTTGAGCAATACCCCATAACAGCGTACTCCAATCTTAAAATTCAGATCTCCTACGTGAAGTTTCTCGTCTTATATCACAGACTGTAGCTCAGCAGAATGGTGTATGATTGGCGTTTCAGGATTTGACGGTTTGTACCTGTGTGCTGGTCGCCGTCGTCCGTCTTATTTTTCTCGTCCAAGTCGCCGTCTTTCTTCTGGAGAGCCTCAGACACTAACGCCATCATCCTCTCCAACCTGTGCAGCTCCTGCTGCATCTCCTCTCTCTGCTACAGACGCAACACGTACAGTACACAGTGCTAATTAGTATTCGTTCACTTCTGCAGGTTTGGAGCGTTCGCATTTTTCTCTCATCTGCTCCCTTGAACATGTGAAATTGTTCTCTGTTTACACTCTATATGCAAATCCAGAATTAAAAACCCTTTCACTAGACGGCGCTAAGCGAACCGAGCAGCTCTTAAACCTCTTTAACTGCATTAACACAGTGAAGTGCACTCGTTACTAACGCGCCATCGTCCCTGCTGTTTTCCGGAGAACTGTTCGGATCTTCAGGTGCAGAGAATCTCATCCGTACATGTGTATTTACTGCCATCTTCTGGACAGCAGCGTTCTTTAGGTGACTCCAGAATTATTGGCACCTTTCATGAAAATTTACATACAACATAAATAACACACACGGTGATATTTTAAGTTTAAATATATCACGACACTGTATAAATCTATTTTACACAATATATATTCAAAAACTTTTCCTAAGTAGTGCATTTTTCCCCATTATAATCCAAATGTATCTCAGAACCTCCTCTTTTACAGAGAAGAGCATTCACTTGAACAGAATACACAGGTGCTGCTGTTTTTCAGTAGTAACACGAGGCCAACGTGCCACAATGAAAAGCATTACCTCCTTCATACTATTGCTCTTACACTGCTTTATCTGTTCAGTGAAAAACGTGCGTTAGGTACTAGCGCCACATCGTAATACAACTGCTGTCCAATCACAGCCCAGCTCAGTTGTACTTGGGGGCGTGGCTATAATCGAAGACGGAAAGAAGGACCCGGAAGCGTGATTTTTTTTTCGCACTTTAAAAGTTTCTTATATCTCATTGTTTCTGCTTTCCTACTGCATCAAAGCCTTAATCATCAGACTTTTCAGAATTAATACTGAAACATGATTTAAAAAATAATAAAAAATAAATATCTCTTGTGTACTGTATTTTAAATTTCCACCAAACTGTGCTTGCTTTTCTAAAAGCAGTGAATCTTCTCCACACTCTTCCCAGAATCTTTCCTTTGCTCATCCCAAGTTTACGGAAAAAACTTGAAGTTAAAATCCCGCCCTCACCTGAGTGGTAATAATCTCGCTCGAGTACTGAGTTGACTCGATGGAAAGCCCTGTGTTGCCACAAACACCGTCCACCACTTCTTCACCTGAAGGTTAAAGGAATTATCATTAGGAAAAACTCCGTTTATATGATTACGTATCACGAGTATAAGATACTTACTTTCCCGTGGTGTCCCAAAAAGATCCACAGATCCTTGACTAGAAGTAATCCACTCATCTCTGCCAGGTGAGTCAGGAACACCGCCATCTTGTACATTATGAGAGTTTATATCTTCAGGAGATTGCTGTTTCTGATAAGGAGCGATACTCTGGCTTGCAGAACTTGACTCAGCTTCTGGGTCACTGCGAGAGGGACTATCCTGACTCACAGGGTCTAAACCTGGCTTTGGGCTTTGTTCTTCAGCTTGGAAGCCATCTTGGTTTAAAGAGTTTATCACTGGATCTTTGGCAGACGATGAGGACGGATGGTGAGATTTAAATATTTGGGCTAGTGGGGGTAAATCATCATCCTCCAGACTGGATTCAGAATCTGTAGACTCCAGTCTCTGGGCCTTCCTCTTCCTCCGCAAACATGGCTGAGAAAGAATTTCTCCTTCGTCCATCTTATCCAAGTTCTGAGTGGTTCCAGGTTCCATGACCAGAGCTTCAGGACCATTTGTTACAAGGCCATCTGGGGTTACGGACGACTCAAAATTATTACGCCGAGTTTCAGAGTTGGTCATGTTAATGTTTGCTTGCGGTTGTTTCCCTTGAATTTCTGAAGACTTTGGAGACTTTGTTGAATCTTCACTGTGAGAGATTTGTGGCTCCTCTTGGGTCACGGTTGTAGAGAAAAGCTGGACAGAATTTGCAAATTCAGCGTTCACAGGAAGCCTGGAATCTTGAGAACTTGAGGAATCTTGAGACTTTGCAACCTTCTCAGGATGGTCACTGGCACCTGAGGTTTTTACGGAATTGTCTTTTTGGGTGTCTTCTGGAAGACTGGGAAGAGCAGGTGATTTTACCTGAAGCAGACTGACACTTGCAACACAATCTGCAATACAGCTTTGAGATGTTTGGGGCGTTATCTCATGGGGTGCCAGCTCACAAGGAGTTGAGGGTAGAACTTGATCAGTGTCCGGAGAGATGCCTGGTATCTCTGCTTGATCTACGCTCTCTTGCTTCTCTTCCTCTAAAATCTGAGTAAGGGATTTCTCTTGGGTTCTGGAGTGTGAAGTCCTGGGACTACCCAGGTAGAAGGATTTTCTCTTGGTGGCCTTGAAGGTCTTCATGAGTTGCTCAGTGTCAAGTTCACTATCATTGGTGTCTTCTCCTTGGTCTGTATCTCTGTGGTCCACAGCAGGTGTCAACGTTTTTGTAGCTGGTGTTTCCTGAGGTTTCTGTGGAAAGGATTCTGGAACCAGAGCCGCTAACGGACTTGTCGAGTTTGCAACTTTGGTAGAACGAGGGATATCGTGCTTGTCTTGATCCACCGTGTCTGGGACGACGGAAACAAGCGAATTTTCTTCAGTTATAGTCTCCCCAGATACACACTTAGGAGCAGCCGCTTCCTCGCCTGACTGCACGATTTCAATGTTTTCAAAATCATCGTTGTAAACACAACCATTTCTCCTCACAGACCGTTCTGGTTTCTCACTCTGTGAAGGCCGACCTGCACCAACATGATCAGTCTTCGCTGATCGTGGCTTATCCAGGTTAGTGGATTTATTATGTTCAGGTTCATCAGCAGGTTTTGGGAGAGCTTGTTTAGATCGTCTTCTTCTCGGAAGACCCTGAACTTCTGCAGTGAACTCCTGCAGCCTTGAGCTTCGTCTGGTTTTCCGAGCATCAGGAGACTTCGGCTCTGCACTACTAGGGTAACTTTCAATATTAACTTCTGCCTCGATTAATTTGGGATTACCTGGAACATTCTCCCTCAAATCAACAATCTCCGTTCCAGCACTGACTAGAGCAAGGGACTTGGAATATTTGGCACTTTTGCATTTTTCCAAATCGTCAGATTTTGTATTGTCACGGCTGCTCCTTGTGATCCGTCTCTTCCGATCTTTCTTGATGTCCGTGTTGTTTTCTTTCTCCGTCAAGTCACGATCCACATCTTGCCAAACCTCCTGCATCTTTGATCTCCTCCCTGGTTTCTTCAAAGGTACCTCAAACGCTGGACTTTCTTCTGTATTTTCAGCGTTTTCATCATCAGGACAACTCTGCACCACCTTTTCCTGCTCGTCTGAGGACTTTAACGGCTCGCTGCTGTTTTCTTTTTTGCTTCCTTCATCAACTTCCTCTTGATTCACTCCATCTTCTTTATCTTCATTTGACGTCTTCTTGATAAAGTCAGCTGGAGTCAACTTACGGCTTGACCTCCTCTTAGGCATCTTGATCTTTTCATCCTTTTCCGATAAATTTCCGGATGGAACGACAGCCACGATCTCTCTTTCAGGAGAGAAACTTTTGGTGACTTTGGTGGTCTTGACAACTTTGCGCTCGCGTTTATACACAGCCCCGAACACTTGCTCTTCCAGACCTCGACAAGGCACTTCCCTTTCCGGACTCGCGTCAGCTTTATCTTTAGCAGAAGCGTTAATCTCCGTCGACGCACGTGAAGCTGTACTCTCTACTTCAGCATCGCTGTCTGTGAAATTCGGAAGATCTCTTTCCGTGTTGCTTTCGGTTTGTGTGTCAGAAGTCGGAGAAATCTTCAGCAACCACTCAGACACTTTCTGCACACTTTTCTTCTGTCTTTTATCCATAATTCTGTCTGGCTCCAAACAGAGGCGTTTAGATCTTCTGCGGGAATGTTTCCCGTCATCTGGAGTGACATCCTGCTGCGTCTGTGAATCACTGGCTTCTGCTCTCGGTGGAGCTTCTTCACGATCTGCAGGGTTTATTCTCGATATTTGTGGCACATCTCCAGGACTGCTGTCTAAGCAATCCTGTTCTGAAGTGGCAGGACATGAATCCTCGAAACACATGAGTTTTGCGAAAGCATCTTTAGCTGTAAGCGAGTTAAAAACAGACGATAACTAGCACTGCTAACTTCAACGTCGAGACGAGGGTTAAAACAACACGATAAATTCATGGTGTAATACTCGTGTAACCCAATACCGTTAACACTGAATCTTCCAGGACGCAAGAAAGTTTTTCACATTTGCTTTCACTCGTATTTTATAATGCGATAAACACAATGTAAAATACATGCACTGTACTGTAACTATAATATACTGTTTATACTGACTTCATTATCGTCTCACCTGCTGCTGAGGAGGAAAGAGTCGCTTCTTTCTCTGTCACATCGCCGTCTGAGGTCGTATTCTCTCCACTGCCCTGCTGATCTCTCGACTCCGTCTCAACACTAACCGAAGAATCGTGGAAAAAAACGAAGTATTGCGAAACATCGGTGTCATTAGTGCGGCATTTTAATTTATAAAATACATAAAAAAAAAAAAAAGAGGTGGCAGTGTGACTCTCACCTAGCGCCCTGTCTCCTCTGTGGCAATCCAGTCAAATCTAGGACCACACACACACACACACACACACACACACACACATTTCCCCCATCAGTATCAGTATCAGGAACGCACTTCCATCCATTTTAAGGTTTTTTCTACAGTATGTGTAAACATTTTATAAACACACTCACAGTTTGTGCGCGTATCAAATTCGTAAGAACGGACTAAATTCTGTAGACCTTCCACCAGTTTCTGGAAGCCTGGACTTTCCTGTAGACTCCTGTTACACACACACACACACACACACACACACACACACACACACACACACACACAGCTCATTACAGGAGCTACAGACCTGCGCATTATAAATACAGTTAAATATTAACTATCACAGTTTAACACACTTTTTCTTCCAGATGAGCGTCTGGTATTAGACACCAGTGACAGCGTAACGGACCAATCGGACTTCCGAACAAATATAATAAACGTAAGATTATAACCTCTATACGTATAAATATAAATATATAATATATATGTTTAAGTATTAATATTTATAATCTATAAATATACAACCTCTTGGTGACCTTCGTCTTGCACACGGGGCAGCTCGTCTCTTTTCTCTTATTCCTTTCCAGCAGCTTGGTCATGCAGAATCTGAAGAGTTTTAACACATAACAATTCACACTGATACAAAAACCATTTCATTTAACACACTTTTATTTATTTATTTATTTGTTTATCTATCTATCTATCTATTTATTTATTTATTTATTTATTTATTTATTTATTTATTTATTTATTTATTTATGTTATAATATTGAATTAGGAAAAAATGGCCATTCAGTTTTCTTAATAAATAGAAAACTAATAAATATAAAACTAATTTATTTATAAACAAACCAACAAACAAACAAATAAATAAAAATAAAAATCATATAAATCATAATCTTAAATGAGTAAATATATATTTTTAAAACAGAAAAATATTTCTAAATAAATAAATGTACAATTTTATTAAATTAAAAACATCACCACACTGGTACTTGACCTCTATTGTTAAATATCAATATTATTAAAAATATCAATATTATTTTAATAATAATAATAATAATAATAATAATAATAATAATAATAATAATAGCTCTATAAGAAATGTGTAAAAGCTTTTATTATATTTGTAGTAAATATATTAGAAACTCCACAAGGTTAGTTGTTAAAGATCTAAGTGGGTTGGCAAATAAACTTTACTTCGTTATAACTGTGTCCCAAATAAATACATAAATAAATGCAAATTAAGTATAAATAAATAATTTAAAATAAATATTTGTAAATAAGTATTTTAAAATAAAGTTCAAATACATATTTTAATAAATTAATATTATATTGTAGGTGTTTTCTCTCCATAATGGGCTTCATAGCTACAGTGTTAGAAGCTTAATAGAAAGAATGAATGAATGAATAAATAAATAAATAAATAAATAAATAAGTTAATTAATATTTAAAAAAAATAATAAATAATAATAATAATAATAATAATAATAATAATAATAATAATAATAATAATAATACATTTACAAGATTCTCAAAAACTCAGTTGTTAAAAATGAAAGTGAGTTGATAAATTTCTAACAATCTCTACTTTATTATAACAAATCCACGAGTAAATAAGTTTTATAAAATAAATATAAATAAAAATGTGACTCACTTGCAGAACTGGTGATCACAGCGGGTCGAGACGGGTTCGCTCATCAAATCCAGACTGTCAGAGATCAAACACATTTATATTTCATTTATTAGACCCTGTTTTTATTCTGTAGATATAAAGGTTTTCCACTCGACCTATACATCATGATATAGAGATACAGGTTTGTGGATCATAAAAAGGTTTTATAAAACATACGGAACACATCGCACACGATCAGAATACCGTTACAGGACATCGCTACGGCTATAGTTATATATAATATAATTATATACTGGAGGAGATCAGCTCCCAGACTCACCATATGGGACACTGCAGGTTCTCCCAAATCACAGCGATGCCTCGCTTCACGTCTTCTGCCTTCACCACACTCATTGCTACGTGTTACAAAAAACATATACATATATGATTTTAGAAACGTATACAGCATTAGAAAAAATGTTAGAAACGTATATGACATCAGAAAATGTATATGATGTCAGATGCACATCAGGCGTATAGGACGGAGGCGTGCGGGACACAGGCGTACGGGACACAGG
>CM040465.1:750937-766748 GCA_022758105.1 Pangasianodon gigas | reverse complement strand
GATGATGATGATGATGTCACTAATGATTGCAATGCTGAATCTGTTGTCTTGTAGTTGCAGTCAGTGATGAAGAAGATCCTCACCTACTTTCACAACTTCTCCATCCTCTTCTCCATGGTGAGCGTTCCTCCCTCTGCTTCGCCGCGTTGCTCAGTACTGAACAGTTAGAATTACAGTTGAACAATCGTACAATCGTTAAACGTTTCTCAGCTGTATTTCTAGGTGATAAAGAACATTAGGTAAAGACCTTTGACTGATTTTTGTACGATCGCTCTCCAGGAGAAGTTCTTACCCTTCTTGGACATGTTCCAGAAAGACAGCGTGAGAGTGGAAGTTTGTAAATCCATCATGGACGTCTTCATCAAGCAAGTTTCATTTTACTAAACACTGAAAGTGATCATGGCTTGGCTTAAGAGCAAACAAAATGAGTGAAATAATAAATAAGAGTAAAATAAAAGTATAGAATTTAAAAAAAAACTGAGCTGGTCTGCTTGTACTCGCCATGATTTGATTTTATTTTTGCTCCGTCTTTAGACATCAGCAGGAGCCAACTCGCGATCCCGTCATCCTCAACGCTCTGCTCCACGTCTGTAAAACCATGCACGACTCTGTCAAGTAAGAGCTCCGATAAATCCTCTCTATTACAATCACACAACTTAATATCATTACAAAGGTCGCATTTGTGAAAGGGATTATTATTTTCTCAGGGAACGTGCCCCACACACACACACACACACACACACACACACACTCTTTAAGTCAGTCGTTCTCAGCCTCGGCTCATTTGTGAAAACAGTGTAGGAGTATTTCAGAGTAGAGAAAGTCTGGGAATATTTTAATGTCTGTAGTTTACTATACTGTCATTAACTTTATCTATACGACTGTAGCATAGCAGTGAAACTGTTGATTGCTGTATTATTGTACACATTACACCTGTCACTGTTTATAGCGTGTGTGAAATTCACATCTTCGTCTCTGTCCTCAGTGCTCTCACAGTGGAGGATGAGAAAAGAGCTCTAGCTCTGCTGATCAATGGCTTCATTCGCATGGTCAGTTTCTTTCTTTTCGGGTTTTCTGTCTGTGCTCGGGTGTTTTGTCTGTGTTCCAGTCTTCTGTCTGTGTTCAGGTGTTTTGTCTGTGTTCCAGTCTTCTGTCTGTGTTCAGGTGTTTTGTCTGTGTTCCAGTCTTCTGTCTGTGTTCAGGTGTTTTGTCTGTGTTCCAGTCTTCTGTCTGTGCTCGGGTGTTTTGTCTGTGTTCCAGTCTTCTGTCTGTGTTCAGGTGTTTTGTCTGTGTTCCAGTCTTCTGTCTGTGTTCAGGTGTTTTGTCTGTGTTCCAGTCTTCTGTCTGTGTTCAGGTGTTTTGTCTGTGTTCCAGTCTTCTGTCTGTGTT
Organism: Pangasianodon gigas; assembly: GCA_022758105.1. NCBI lineage: Eukaryota > Metazoa > Chordata > Actinopteri > Siluriformes > Pangasiidae > Pangasianodon > Pangasianodon gigas. Next base: position 765,359 of record CM040465.1, on the reverse strand, counting down.
CAGGTGTTTTGTCTTTTGTCATTCGCATGGTCAGTTTCTTTATAGTTTTAATCACAGTCCTGAGTACAGTGGAATTATAGTGTTCCTTTACTAATGAAGCTCAATTTATTAGTGTTTCTGACTCATTGACTTACTGATTGTTCTCAGGTCCTCTGCCTGTGTTCAGGTCCTCTGTCTGTGCTCAGGTGTTTTGTCTGTGCTCAGGTCTTCTCTTTGCGTTCAGGTGTTTGTTTGTTTTTTACTGTGCTCAGGTCTTCTATGTGTGTCCATGTGTTTTGTCTGTGTTCAGATCTTCTCTCTGTGTTCAGGTTTTCTGTCTGTGTTCATATGTTTTTTCTGTGCTCAGGTGTTTTTTCTGTGCTCAGGTGTTTTGTCTGTGCTCAGATGTTTTTTCTTTGCTCAGATGTTTTGTCTGTGCTCAGATGTTTTTTTCTGTGCTCAGATGTTTTGTCAGTGCTCAGGTGTTTTGTCAGTGCTCAGGTGTTTTGTCTGTGCTCAGGTGTTTTTTCTGTGTTCATGTGTTTTGTCTGTGCTCAGGTGTTTTGTCTGTGCTCAGGTGTTTTGTCTGTGCTCAGTTGTTTGCTCTGTGCTCAGTTGTTTGCTCTGTGCTCAGGTGTTTTGTCTGTGCTCAGGTGTTTTGTCTGTGCTCAGTTGTTTGCTCTGTGCTCAGTTGTTTGCTCTGTGCTCAGGTGTTTTGTCTGTGCTCAGGTATCTTTTGGCCGGGACTTTGAGCAGCAGTTGAGTTTCTGCGTGGAGGCCAGAGCCACGTTCTGTAACTTGGAGCCAGTTGTCATTCAGCTTATTCACGTGAGTTCCTTAAACCCAGATTAGTGTGAATGCGTGGATACATTCAGATCTTCTACATTCACACAGACTGTAATTCCGCCGTGTCTCTGATCGAAGACTGGACCTTTGTTCTAAAATCTGCTCCTTTTCTGTTTTCCTCAGACGGTGAATCATTTAGCCATGGAGACGAGACGAGTGATGGGCGGGAATCACTCGCGCAAAACGGCTGCGTTCGTCCGGGTCAGACTCCTTATTTTAAACCGTTAGCGCTCCGCAGTTCCACGGCGCTCGGGTATCTGTAGCTTGTAGTGTTGTAATGTTTGTGTTTGTTGTTGCAGGCGTGTGCAGCGTACAGTTTCATCACCATTCCGTCTCTCAGTAGCGTCTTCAGCCGCCTCCATCTTTACCTGCTTTCAGGACAGGTGGCTTTGGCCAATCAGTGCCTTTCCCAGGGTGAGGAAATCTTTTCATGGCGGACATTTTGATCGACAGCAAGCTATCTGATTATAAACTGAATTAATTAGAGTACAGACAGAGATCTGCTGTCTAGACCGGATAGAGTGATTAAGAAAGAAGAAAAGAACTGTAGCAGAGCTTTAAAGTACGAAGACATTTATGTAGTTTGTGAATATTAAAGCATAAAAAAAAAACTAAATTGCCTGTGAAAATTAAACAGTTTAACAAGTAGACGAAGTGCAAACTGTCTGTGTGTGTGTGTGTGTGTGTGTGTGTGTTTAAACTTAATGCATGTATTGCACGTTAGCGTTCTCGTTTTCTCTCTCTCTCTCTCTCTCTCTCTCAGCCGATTCGTTTCTGAAGGCAGCGGTCAGTATTTTGCCTGAAGTGCCCCGTGTCATTAACGTGGAGGGTAAACAGCGTTCTTCTGAACCTTTTCTCCTCGACTTCATCAACAACTTCCTGTCCACGCTGCTGGTGGTGCCGGTAATTTCAGTATTTACATCACAGAGATTATGTAGAGCTCATTTTGACCAAAACGGTTTAAATGACCTTCCTGAAATAAATCAGTAGAGTTTTCAAATATCCTCAGATAAACATTGTTTATATTGGTAATAACTGTGTGTGTGTGTGTGTGTGTGTTACAGGACCACCCTGAGCAGGGCGTGTTGTACTTGGTGAGAGGATTGTTGAACATGGTGCAGGATTACACGTGGGAGGACAACAGCGACGCAAAAGTGCGTGTGTACATCAGTGCGTTACCGCTGCTGGCTGCCATGAGTCAGGAGAGCTACCTCTACACCATTCCTAAAGGTACACACACACACACACACACACACACACACACACACACACACACACTGAAACACTATATATATACCAATATACCATTCCTGAAGCTATACAGTGGGTGTAAAAGTCTACACACCCTTACTGAAACACTTTCATATTCCAGCAAAAACGTTATGTACAGTAATTAATAAACTTCAGATTAATAAACAGACAAGCAGCAGTTTTTTTCCCCCCCAAGCACCTGGTGGTTACAGTAAAACCCCGTACATACACACACTCCCGTTTCCACAGCGACGGGCTTTACTGCGCTGTCGGAACGCGTCTGTGCTGTGTGTAACGCTCGTCAGGTCCGACATCGTAAACGCTAACCGTGTCTTCTCTCTAGTGGACTCTAACGAGACGCTGTACGGCGGCGACCCCAAGTTTGTAGCTGAGATCAGTCGAGTGTGTGAAACTGTGATTGGCCAGGTGCTGGATTACCTGAAGACTCTGAACCAAGATGAGGTGAGAGAGGAAAACACACACACACACACACACAGCAACTGGACACTCACTTCACAGCAGGTTAGCCCCGCCCAGTCACTGAGTTCATCCTTATTTAATTATTATTCACTAAGACGCAAAAGGGATGTAAAATTTTATTTGATAAAAGAAGCCGCCATTATAAAGTGTGTGTGTGTGTGTGTGTGTGTTTCAGGGAGCACGCCGGCAGGGAACTCTCGCTTTCGCTCTCTTCAGCTGTTTGTTGGCTCACGGAGATCTGCGCAACAACAAACTCAACCAGCTCGCCGTTAATCTGTGGAACCTGAGCCATAAGAACGGCTACTGCGATACACGCACCTCGGTTAGACACACACACACACACACACCTCATTTGTCATTCATTTACGTCATTCAAGTTGTGTGGAAATGTTTCTTCGTGGCCAAAGCCACCTGATTCACAAAATTTGCTGATTTTTTTTATACTCGTGTGTGTGTGTGTGTGTGAGTGTATGCTGATAAACGCCAGTCAGCTATAATTAACAGCGTGTGTGTGTGTGTGTGTGTTGTAGGTGCGCACACTGGAGCACATCAAGCAGCAGGCCCAGCAGCCCGACATGGCTCACCTCTCCGACATGCTCCTGCGGCTCTCCCTGCAGTCACGAGCCTGAAATTCAGTGACCTTTGACCTTTCAGTACCCAAGACCTGGCGCTGACGCGTTCCTGACCCTCCTGTCACCGATTACATCAAAGAAACGACACAAAACGTCACTTTACCTTCGTAGCACTAATTAATCGCTGATATGCGTGTGTTATTTTGCATTATGACTTTATTTCTCATTTAAACCTGTAAACTTCGACCGCAGCGCTGCAGACGCTGACGTGAATAAAAATGGCTCACGTGATGCTCACCCTGTCCTGCGACCTGATTGGCTGAAAGATTAAAAAAAAAAAATTTGATGTCACTCACTGTGTGCTTTTCTTGAGCACACTGTAAATTTTATAGTTAAATATTCTATACATAACTGCACATTTCAGCACATTCTGCATCATTAATAATCACGTTTAGTTAAAATAAATAACAAAAAAACACATTGTGAAACTTTAAACTGGTATTATGACAATGTCACTTAATTGTTTTTGCTATTATTAATAAATCTTTATGTTGTTATGCGTATTTTAATTCGTTTCTAGACTGCATTTGTCATCTTTGTTCCTTTTTTTCTTCTATTTTTACATCTTGTTTTTTAAATCAGTGTCTAATGTTTCGCTGTTCGTCGTTCTCTGTAGTGTCCATAACATCCATAACACTCAGCGCTTCGATTTTTGTCCATACAAATTGTAATATATAAAGCTAAAACTGTAACCTGTAACTCGGTTATATTTCTCTTTTTCTCCATCTGGTTCTCGATTTAAAAGAGGAATGAGAGGAACGAGTGAACGTTTCGCCCCTGTCCTTTTTATTTATTGAGCTCTTGCAAAAGTCAAAGCATCTGCTTCAGATTATGGACAACAAACTTAAATAAATCTCGACATCCCACTCAGACATCACACACACATGCGCGCGCACACACGCACACACACACGCACACGCACGCAGCAATAACAGGAGTAGTGGTGAAGTTTGTTCAGAATGTAAAAACACAGCAAACACCTCTCTGGAACGCGGGATGTGTTCACGCACACTACTGTGAGGAGGATTCTCAACGTGTGTTAGCTCTGAGTATAATTCTTAGACTTTAATGTTATAAATATTATTAATTAGGGATGCATCAATGACTTTTTTTTTCTAGACAGAGTAAGTTTTTCTTTTTTTGGTACCGGTACTCACGAGTACTGATCCTGATACCGAAATGATTCCGCTTGCTTTTAACTACACAAGATGGCCGCCGTGTGTATCCTGAGCCACGGCCTTGAAACGACAGAAATTACCGCTACACGTCTGTGTGGTGCAATACCAACATGACCAGTGGGGGCAGTATAGCACCACGTGACACTGTACACAGCTGAATAAAGAAACTAGCCTTGTGTCTCAAATCACGTCACTCCTTTACTATTTTAGACGATTAGAATTTTAAAACTGTCTCATTCTGAGTGACCAAAAGCTGATATGCGTACCAGAATTCCCGATTTTCTAGATTAGCAAATATTTTTGAAAGCAAGGTCAGAGTTTTTGAGCTGAGACGCAGCCCCTGACGACAATGAAAGAGAAACGCCGCTCGTCGTTTTACAGTTCAGCTTTGGAAACCTGAGGCACAGGGACGTTCTGGCTTTAGTCGCGTTTACTTCTCTAGATAAAGTACATAAAGTACGCAGGCGAGCGTGTGAAAGTCGTGTGTCAGGTACAAACCAGGCCTTTAGTATTAATCACAGACGTCGCGGAACACTTTATTCAGCTTAACTGCACCTTGAAGTGTCGAGCGGAAGTGGGCGTGTCTCAGTGCTCGCTGAACTGAACTGCTCGCTCTCTCACGTGACAGTTTCTCGGCACATTTGCGTCACTGCTCTAAGCTCGTGAATATCTTTATGCATGCACGATTCACGGCATTTTAACACCCGTCCTCTATCACGCACACACACCGTTTAAACGCTATAACGATGTTTCATCACTCGTATTGGAGGAAGATAATAGCAGTAGTTAATATTTTCACAGTTTGCTTTGATCGTTAATCGCTGTCGTTTCCTGTCATCTGTTCATTACTGCGACACGAACACACACTCGGCTCACGTCACACAGCATCAGCTGCTATCAGTAAAATGAGAACAGTATCAGGCTGAAACCTGAAACCCGTCTCAGTATCGATGCATCACTATTCATTAACAACAACAACAACAACAACGACGTGTTCGGTTCTGGCTGAACGCAAGTAGGCTGTCATGATTACGCTTCAGATGTTCTTCCATTTTACGGCAGTTTATTTATTCGTTAGTTTATTCTCGTTGAGAGGTGGTGGTGGTGGTGGTGGTGGTGTGGGTGGTGTAGTAGTAGTCCAGAAGCCGCATCAATCACCTCTTCTGAAAACTACACAGAGGAGCAAAGAAATAAAAAAATAAAAAGAAAACTGCAGCTACATTTTCCAGGACATGTGGTCAAAAGAAAAAAAAAACAAAACAAAACAAAAAACTTGAGTTTGATTCAGTTCTGTGTTGTTTTCTATAACTGAGAGGTTGCGTTTGGAGGTGTGTGATGTTCAATCCAGCTCGATGGGGCTGCTGTCCTCACGAACTTCCTCACCCTCCTCTTCCTCACCCGACCCCATCAGGCTGTTCAGCAGATTCCCTGTAATATTAGAACACATCACAGTGAACAAGCATTCACTGATTAAACGCCTGCAGCTCCTCGAGAGAGCCTCAGCATTTACTGTACCTATTGTGCAGTAGCGCTTTTCCACCAGACAGTACGGTACGGTACGGTACACTTACGAATCCAAATCCAGATCGCAAAACTGTCCTCGTAAGCGTAGCAGCGGTGACTAATGATGTCCACACTACCCTCCGTTCACACTAGCAAGAGACAAGTCACTCACGTAGTTCGTCTTGAGCGCTACTGTTGCTGCTTGTGGGCGTGGCCTGTCTAACTTTTCCTTTCTTCTTTTCACACACAGCACTTCTGGATCTGATTCTGATGTTACATGCTCGGCTTCACACTAGCCTTGTTGCAGATTAGCAAAGCAAGCTAAATTCAATAGCTACGGATACGCACGTACACTTCCTCCCACGCTTTATTTTCCTTTGTCATGTCTCTGTGCACGTTTAATGAGAAGTCGTATCTAACAGGATACGATGAAACAGCGCTTACACGTTTTTCATCCAACTCCAGGTAGGAACTAAAGTTTTAAACTTTTATTAATTATCTAATAATCTATTAAAATCTATTAATTCTCTATTAATCTATTAATTGTCTATTAATCATCTAGTAATCTATTAAATCTTATTAATTATTTAATTATCTAATAATTTATTGATTTTGTTGTGATTTGCACACACACTCAGAGGTTTGTTTATCTTCTGTCAGCGTATTTCTGACGGATAAATGGAGGATTTACGCGAGGACGTTTTCAGCCCGACACACACCTCGCTGAACTGCGTGCAGTGTGAAAAGAAACCAAGCCAAAGAGCAACAGAATCAAAAGAATCAATTTCGCTCTGAATCGGACCCGACTGAACCCGGCCTGATGAAGGTCACGGGCAGGAAATGCAAAAATCGAGCTAAAAGTCAATAACAGGTAAACAGTCCTGTGGTTACGTAAATAAAAACAAATATTTAAGAACAGAAAGGAACGCCGGCGGATGATCGATCGCCGTTACTGAAGATCGCGTTGCCGTACTGTCTGGAAGAAAAACTTCTCCAAATAACGTTAAAACTCACAGTAACGAGATTCAGACCTGCCAACCCCGAACACGGGGGAGGGGGAAAGGGGGCGGGGCTTCCAGGGGGTCAACAGTTTAAAAGTAATATTTCAAAACACCTACAGAGCTGCCAATCATTCCAGAGTCATATGCTGACTGATTCACCTGCTGTTTTCAGTGAGAGGAGAAAAGGAGAACCTTTGGGTGTGTCTGAGAGCGAGAACTCGGCTGGCAGGTCTGCAGTGATGTTTAAAAATAAGCAGTGGATAAGAGTTGTGTTAAAGATGTACCTAGCAGGCCACCGTACGATGAGGACTGTTTGGGTGGAACGCCGAAGAACAGCTGTCCTATTCTGTCCAGGTACTGATGAGAAACAAAACAATATTACTCACTGACACACTTTCTCTCACACACACTCACACACTCACACACTCACACACTCACACACTCACACACTCACACACTCACACACTCACTCACACACTCACACACTCACTCACACACTCACTCACACACTCACTCACACACTCACTCACACACTCACTCACACACTCACTCACACTCTCACTCACACTCTCACTCACACTCTCACTCACTCACTCTCACACTCACTCTCACACTCACTCTCACACACTCACTCACACACACTCACTCTCTCACACACACTCTCACACACACTCTCTCACACACACTCTCTCACACTCACTCACTCTCACACTCACTCACTCTCACACTCCCTCACTCTCACACTCACTCACTCTCACACTCCCTCACTCTCACACTCACTTCTGTATGCTTTATATTCTCACCTGATGAAATCTATCAACATATAGAGCAAATAATAACAGAACACACACTGGAGAATAAAAAAAGCTGTTTAAAAGAAAACTATATGGTAAAAATAGCAAAAACTCAGAAATCATACCAATTTATTATCTTTATGCGATGTAACTATTATCAGTATATCAGAGCCATAGTTGAGATTTATTTGTTAAATGTATCGGGGATTTATTAAAACACTGCAGTTATAGAAAATTAATCAACCATCTGACACTGGAGACTCCTTCCATAAACTTTATACAAATAAAACGTCTCCACACAAAATATCAGAGTATTTCTAACTCTGTTTATCGTCAGTGGAGCGTCGGGCGTACACGGCCCTGTGAACGAGCCGTTACTATAGAAACCATAACGCATTAATGTAAACCTGCGCTCCTGTCAGAGCTGCTGTTATAGAAAACTAATCAACACCTCCTGACCAATCAGAAAGCAGAACCGAGCACTGCTGTGGTGTGAAAGTGGCTGTACCTCGTTGTACATGGGGTCCCTCTTGAGCGACGGCTGATACTGTTCACATAATACTGTAAAGACTGTCAGCTTCCCACTGCGAGAAGGAAACACACGCACACACACACACGCACACACGCACACACACACGCACACGCGCACACACGCACGCACGCACACACACGCACGCACACACGCACACGCACACGCACACACGCGCACGCGCGCGCACACACACACACACACACACACACACACACAGAGACGTGAACACACTCACTGCTCAGGTGGTGCTGCTGTAAAAAAAATCACTGCTTTAGGCTGCTTTCACACTTCTGTCATTTGGTTTTAATCCTCCGGCGCACGTTTTACACGTGATCTCACGAGAAACGCCGTTTTTGGAGCTTTTAAAATTCAGAAAACCGCCGAAAGATGTCGTCAAGAGCTTTTTTTTTTGTTTTGGTTTAACTTTCCTGACCAATCAGGCGAATAAAAAACAAACATGGAGGACAGAGAGGAGGTGAAAAATGAGTCTTGTCAGATTTTACGTTTAATGAAAAATATTTCGTTTCCGAGATTCCAGCGTTGTAATGTAACTGATTTAACTACGGTGAAGACTCACAACCTCCTCATCACCAGGGTTAGTTATCTTTATTTCACCTGAGAATAACAACACTAGCACTTTCTCCATCTCAGCACATATCAGCGGTTCTCCTGTGCACGTGAAAGCAAATGTGAAAGCAGTCGAGCTGGAAAAGGAAAGGGATCAGATCTCACACACTCGTACCCGTCCACCGCCAGCAGGAGGAACCAGAGGAAGTTGAGGAGCGGCTGCACAAACGGAGGGCCTTTCTCTATGGACGGGTGCTTCTGTGTGTACGTGGTGAACACCACCGAGGCGCTCGTTTTGTTCTTTAGACAGAGGAACCTGCAAATACGACAGTGTTAAAAGCTAGCAATGGATTCCAGAAAGCACATCCTGCCTTCATTCCCCTCGCTCTGATCCTGTCTTATCTCTCTGCTTTACAGCAAGCTGGTAATTACGTCCGATCTCAAACTACATGCTACAGTCAATAAAGCTGTCGTCAGGTAGTGAGGAGGAAAAAAAACACAACAACAGAGTTTCAGCACTAAAACCCTCTGCAAGCTAACAGCATCAGAATATGCAGTGAATGAAATGAAGCCTGGAGAGACGTTCACAGACATTTAGAGACATTTAGAGACGTTTAGAGACATTTTAAAGATGTTTAAAGACATTTTAGAGACGTTTAGAGACGTTTAAAGACATTTTAAAGATGTTTAGAGACGTTTTAGAGACGTTTAAAGACATTTTAGAGACATTTAAAGATGTTTAGACATTTTAAAGATGTTTAAAGACATTTTAGAGACGTTTTAGAGACGTTTAAAGACATTTTAAAGATGTTTAGAGACGTTTTAGAGACGTTTAAAGACATTTTAGAGACATTTAAAGATGTTTAGACATTTTAAAGATGTTTAGAGACGTTTTAGAGACGTTTAGAGACGATTAAAGACGTTTAGAGACATTTTAAAGATGTTTAAAGACATTTTAGAGACGTTTAAAGACGTTTTAGAGACATTTAAAGACATTTTAGAGACATTTTAAAGATGTTTAGAGACGTTTTAGAGACGATTAAAGACGTTTAGAGACGTTTTAGAGACGTTTAGAGACATTTAGAGATGTTTAGAGACATTTTAAAGATGTTTAAAGACATTTTAGAGACGTTTAAAGATGTTTAGACATTTTAAAGATGTTTAGAGACGTTTAAAGACGTTTTAGAGACGTTTTAGAGACGTTTTAGAGACATTTTAAAGATGTTTAGAGACGTTTTAGAGACGTTTAGAGACGATTAAAGACGTTTAGAGACGATTAAAGACGTTTAGAGACATTTTAGAGACGTTTAGAGACGTTTAGAGACGTTTTAGAGACGATTAAAGACGTTTTAGAGACGTTTAGAGACATTTAGAGATGTTTAGAGATGTTTAGAGACATTTTAAAGATGTTTAAAGACATTTTAGAGACGTTTAAAGACATATTAGAGACGTTTAGAGACATTTAGAGATGTTTAGAAACTTTTGAGTCTGGTTTCTCTCAACGTATCTTCCTCATGAAGTCTCAGGGAGTTTTTTCTCACCACCGTCACCTCTGGCTCGTTCATTAGGGCTAAATTTATACATTTATAATTTATATCCTGAAATAAATGGTCTTTACACTTTTATTACTGACATGAAAGTAAAATATTTACACAAGATAATCAATTTATTAAAAAACCAGAAGATTGTGGAGAACACCTACACAGCGAGAGGAGATATAAACACGACACACAGCACATCCATCCCTGCGCTTTATTAACCGAACTAACTCTCTGTCCATACACAGATACAAAATGTACAAATAAACAAATAAAAAAAAATAAAAATCCTACCTTTTTTGCATAGATATGCAAAAAATTGTTTTTCATTTTCATTTCCTCACTCAGATCCAGTCTGACTTTTTTTTTTTTTTTTTTTTTTAAAGCTATTACTACGGGTGGATACCCGTTCATTTTTTAATTTTTTTAGTTTTACTGGATCAAGTTCCAGGTTCCAGTGGCTCTAATAGCTGTTGTGTCCAGCTGAAACACTCCATCGCTCTGGACTCGCCTTCTTTCCTCACAGACGCTCTTCTTTCTCTCTTCCAGCTTATAACCACGACGTGATAAACACCGACAGTGTACGAGGTTTTATAAAAAAAGTCGTTCTCGAAAACAGAACGACCAGAACGACCGGTTTTCTGCACATCGTAGCTGGAAAACCACGTCATTCCGAGTTAAATCGAATGCAGCGCTACTAGTCCTGATTGAATTTCCGATATCTACACCTCCCTTTCAGAGATCTGTGACTTAGTACTAATTAGTACTGTTACTAATCTGAACTGAATTAAATTCTAGCTTTAATAATTTCAATGTACGTCTCTGCCATTTGAATTTCTACTAGCACAAACAGAATCGTGGATAAACGCGGCAGGAATTCAGCGATATGTGACTAGATTTCTTTAATATGAATTATGACTTGTAAAAATACAAATCTTACTAATAACTAATCATTCTGACCAGTTAAACCTGAATTACAGATTTCTCGAATTCGAACTGAAATTAAATTTACGACTTCCAGGCGTTTGATTGGAAGCAAATTACGAAATAAATCATCAGGAGAAAAAAAAAAAAAAAAAAAGTTCACCGTTTCCCTGTAAAAGCGAAATTCTAATATTGTAAAATAAGAATATTTCCAAAACCCGTCTTTGTTGCGTCTACGGCGGCGACAGACTCGTACACAAAGCTCTGAAAGGATGAGGAGTGCACTCACTGTAAGACGGCCTGAGCCACGAACATGTCGACTTCGCTGCGGAAGCCGCGGGCGGCCGAGTACTCGACCAGCATCTGAGCGCAGCCCTCGCCGTCTGAGGAGTGCAGGAAGTGGTAGCGAGACTCGCTGTAGTTTTGCTCTAAACAGAGTGAAAGGTGGCCATGGGGAAAAGGAATCTCACTGAGACATGCTAAAGGCAAAGTGAAAGGTGTTTACGGTTCAGGAATACCTTTCCACAGCGTGACAGCCAGCAGCTGGTGTAATTTGGGGTGTCCGAGCTTCCCCGAGCCGCCCGTCGACCACTTCAGCGCCCGCGAGACAAAAGCCACCCTCTCGGGAGAGTTCGGATCCATCATGCTGAACAGCTTGACCAGTTGCTCTGCGGAAAATACGTACGTATATACGTAAAACACACGTTACGTTTACGGTACGAAACACAGACCATCGAGAAACGCAGCACGTTTTCCATAAACTCCGTATCTGAGGTCCGACACCGTGGAGTTGAAAACGCCTACGCAACAGTCAGTCATTCCACGTCCACAGCTCGAGCGGCTCCTCCGCCGCTTTCTTTCCTTCATGGAGAAAAGACGACGACTGATAATAATAATAATAATAATAATAATAATCTTTATTTTATACAGCGCCTTTAAAAAGGCCTCTCAAGGCGCTTTACATAAGAGTATATAAACATGTATAAAAAAAAAAACAGTTAATAATAAAATACAATTATTAATAACAATTATAGTAATAATAATAATTAAATAACAAAAAACAGAACAAAGTAATCAAGTAAAAGCAATCCTAAAGAAATAAGTTTTGAGAGAAGGTTTAAATGCACTGAAAGTCTGGGCTTCTCTAAGATCAGACAGTAGCGAGTTCCACAGTTTTGGAGCAGAAGAAGAAAACGTCCTGTCGCCTGTAGTACACAGACGAGTCTGAGGAACGGCTAAAGGACCAGAACTGGAGGAGCGGAGGAGCGGAGATCACAGTTTGGGGTGTAAAGGGTTTAAAATCTCAGCCGAATACTGAGGAGCCAAACCATGCAAAGCCTTGTGTGTAAGCAGGAGGAGTTTAAAATCAACATGAAACCTGACAATGAGCTGGTGCACGTGACACGACTGGTATCTCGTAGCAGAGTACTCCGCTGTTAAAACATGGAGCTCCTACGCAAAACTCGTAAAGGCTCGCGTCGTATGTCGGGACGTATTCTCACCTGGAGTTATTTCTACCGCTCATTTTACAGAAGCTGAAACACGGCGTGATCTTTCCAGATGTAAAGAAATGTCGGATTTGGACTGTTTGGATACTCTGGTAATGATTACACGTGTAAAACTAATCCCTTCCGAACAGGGCTTTAGACAACACACTCAGATAAAACATCATGATCTGCTCACATTTTTTCCCACTTACCCAGTATGTCCTCTTCCACCTTGGCCTCGGACTTCTCTAAAGCCTCCAGGACCAGCATGGACAGATCTGCGGCGCTGTTTTGCTGTTGGAAAAAACACAAACGAGATGCGCTTCAGCTCAGCACAGCGTACGCTACAAGCAAAGAACTAACATCTCATGAGGAAATGTTCTGACACTACTAGGGATGCTTCAGTACCATGATGGGAGTGCTCAGTGCTCGCAGAAGTGAAGTGCTCAAACTCACGTGTGACAGTTTCTGTGTGCGTACGAGTAAAAACCTGATACCTGATCCCCGTATGGATGCACCGCTGACGTGTATAGCTAATTTAGGGATTTCTGAGGGGAGTTAAAGCCTCGTGAGAGTCTGAAAATGATCTGGGTTTGTTTATTCACGTCCAGATGGATGTTACGTTTCGCACGTCAGCTCCTCAGGGCCGAACATCACTAATAACATGGAACATTCCAGCTGGAATATAATACCTGGTTATAACTAAAGAAAAGCAGCGCTCCGTTGTACATCAGCTCCCGGGCTTCTGCATGCTTGGACTGAGATGTATACCTGGAAAGAGCAAATAATGAGTTATTTTTATAGCTTTAATAAGTTATATAATAATAATAACAATAATAATAATAATAATAATAACCCTCTGAACCTTTTCAGTATCTGCTCTACAGTTATAGACACAAACAGCTGGAACCTTCACCTAATAAATGATACTAATGATGTGTTTTTATAATATTTTTATAGCTAGTTTTATACTCATTTTCTGAAACAGTGTAATAGATTTATTAAACCTGTGAAAGTGTCAGAGCTTCTTATGCTAATAAAATATATTTATTTATTCAAACACAGCTCATGCTAGCTACACGGCTAACACAATTACAAAATACAAAACAATACACACTCCACTTAACAGCAAAAGTGTACAGTGTAACACACTATTCACAAAATCCAACAAATTTAAAACCATCTTTTATTTAAGTGTTGCTGTGGTGGTGTTATCTCTGTGCTAGCAAGAAGCACTAGCAAACAGGCGTCCAAGGGATTGTAGAGTGACAGCGCGTCGAACCAATCAGAGAGAGGGACTGATCCGAGAGGCGGGATTATTCACGCGAGTGTAGCCAATCACGATAAGGAAACGAACGCCGCTTCGTTGACAAGGAGAGAAAGATCTGGAAAAAGCCAGGCCACGACCGGATTCCGCTGCTCTAATTAATCGTTCTCGGTGATAAATAATAAGGCTTACCTAAAGAATAAGGTCCGGTACATTTGATGGGCTTCGTAGTAGTCTCCTCTCTCCACACTGGCGCGGAGTTTCCCCTCCACACGCTGCACTCCTCCGCGGTTCCTCTTCACAGCCTCCTGCTCCGACATCATTGTTCCCTTCGCGCTACGGGCTCACTGGCACCCAAATGACCCTTCTGAGCTGCCGTAGCTGCCGACACCCAATCCGCTCATCACTTCCTACAGAAGTGCACTACACACACACACACACAC
>CM040465.1:731854-750837 GCA_022758105.1 Pangasianodon gigas | reverse complement strand
AGAAGACTTTACGGAGTGGTTAGACTCTCCTGTCCTCAATGCAAGATCTCAGCCAAAAATTAATGCAACTCTGGATGGAAATAAATGTTGTGAAGTTGCATAAGGTTGTTGAAACAATGCCAGGACGAATGCGTGCCGTAATCAAAGCTAAATGCAGTGCAACAAAATATTAGATTGTGCGACTTTTTTTTTGGCCAGACAGTGTGTATATACATATATATAAAACACTACAATTCTGATTGGTCAGAAGGTGTTGATTAATTTTCTATAGCAGCAGCTCCTCTGACAGCACCTGACGTTTCCTGTACGGAGAAGGAGTTGGAGTTTCTGAACTTGTTATTTAGTTCCCGGCTCGTTTCGGAGCGCAGGTTGGCACAGTTACTGATATTAACTTCACCGCAGCTTTCAAGTCATGAATCTGTTTTTATTTTAAAATATATTTAGAATCAACCATGGGGAAAATATTCTTAACTGATCAAAATAAACACATTGAAAGGATTTATTTAACTATATGGACATTTTGTGTGTTTAAAAAATCAAGTTAATGAGGGACACCAGAAAACAACCTTCAGCAATTATGCAAACCATAAACCACGTTGAAATACGTACTGAAATTAAAACATCGCTGAGAGAATTCTACTTCATAACACTAGAGACTAGCAGGTTAATTTCTTCACTGTGATAATTAACATCACATTTTTTTTTGTGCAAATCCACAAACATCCTTTTCGGAAGTTGCTCAAGTGACGACGTTCCTGGGTGGAATGGGTCTAGGAACTCCGGGGCCGTTTCTGGGAAGCTGAGACGTCCAAACTGCAGGCTGCCCGTCAAGATGACTCTGACTGTTTATAACCGCAGGAGCAAAGAGAAAACGTCAACACCACAGAACAAAGAAGAATCTACATTTACTCATCTGCTGTGTAAGGAATCAAACACACAAAGAAGCGTAAATGATACAGCTTTATCTCTGACACTGGAGACTCCTTACAGAAAACGTATTAACAGTTATCAGTATGTTATTTATAATCTGTTTGTTATTAGTCTGTAATGGTGCTTTGAAACATTTCGCATTGTAAAAAGTGTCAAAAAAAATTCTAAACACAACTTAGTTGCTCCAAAATATGACTAAACTAGTGATCAGACTCAGACCAGGATCAATCAGTTACTAAAGATGAATAAATAAATATAAATAACGCATGGTGTATGTACAGTATATTACCTCGTCTGAGCTCCAGAGATGGCAGATGGATACTGAAACAAACACCAAAGACATCATCATTATGGTCACAGAGAAGCAGCTATTAGCTGTACATGAAAACAAAACCATCCCATTGTATAAAGCAGAGAATACACAACAATGGGTACGGGTTCTCCTCCGCCCCGAGCAGCGCACAATACACACTAACGTTAAACACAAAACCTGGGCATGTCCTTCACAACAGCTTCAGACTGAGATCTCTTACTACACAGGGACAGAAGCAGCTGTATTTCATCCTTGCGTTTGGATTTTGCACCTCGACACTTCTCATCCTCACAAGGCATCATCCTCAGAGCGTTTCCCGAAAAGTTCAGACATTAAATTAAGTGAATAAAGTATAGAACGCATCGGAGTCGTATAAATGTTACGTCGATATCGCTGCAGCTAAAGTTCCACGTATTCAGAGTCGGTTTGCGCAGCTTTTCTGCGCCCTGCATTCAGAAGCACTCCAAAATCCAATCTTCATCAGTTTATAATAAACAGCACACAGACGATATCTCAGTCAGACTGCCTCAGCGCCGCTCTAGCGTCGGGTAAAATCCCAAAAAAAATTTAGTGAAAGATTCCGCCGCAGAGCGTAGAAGTGAAAATCTCACTAAATTAACCATGTTTATGTGATCATATACACAGCTAATGTTTACAGATTGTTATAAGAACGCACAGAATAGAACGTTCCACGCTCTGATGCGTATCGGCTGCTATGCTTTTGGTGTAAAATGGCCGTCGCACTCATGAAATTATTTACATTAAGTGCGTTACGTGAACCTGACTAAACCCGATCGTTAGCTAGCAGGTATTTCTGAGCGCTTGTTGGATGGATGTTGGACGTAGCAGCGGAGATGAGATCCGTGATCTCCTGACGTCGAGACGCTGCAGTGCGCCGCGCAAGCCCAGTCCTCTTACACACACTGATTCACGAAAACATCGTTACATGCGTAAAATACTCTGTTGTATAATAATTAAATGCGATGTATTGAGTTAAGATTAAAATTCATCTTTAATTAACAATTCATCATGTTTGTTTAAATCTCAGGATGGTCAGAGATAAAATGAGTAAATGTATTAAAGATTACCTGCGGAACTGTAGGAGGAGTTTGCGTCGGCGGTGGAGGACGTGCTGGTGTTTGTACGTTTCTGCTTGGCTGGTTGCTCCTCTGAGCGTTCGCCTCATTTGTCCTGTGAAACGTCACAGCGCTGACATGATTAGTGGGAGATTTGCTAACTGATTTCAGCTATGAATAAAAGACAGTGGCTTATAGATACTGACTCAAACATTTCAAAATGGTGGCTTAAGGTTAAAAACCAAAATACAGTGAACACTGCACGACTTTCAAAAAAAATCCCAAAACATCCAACTTTCTTCGTTATAAATCTTTATAAATCATCTTGTCATTGTTACAGCTCACATACTATACACGATCTTTTACCTGGAGACATTCCAGACAAAGAATATCTGAGTTTTCTTACAAGAACAAACAAAAAAACCCTGTACTTAGTAGTTTATACTATAGCGCTGCAGAATACTGGATTCTGATTGGTCGGAAAGTGTTGATTAATTTTCTATAACAGGAGCGCTGACAAATCATATTAATGCGCTTGTTATCATTTCTATAGTTAAAAAAAAAGTGTGTAATTGTAATTGTGGTGAAGTTTTCTGTATGGAGATGTTTATTTATTTAACATTTATGGAAGGAGTCTCCAGTGTCAGCGCTTTGTAAAGCTGTAACTTTGCTGGAACGACTGTTTATAGCTGCTGTAACGTAAGCGACAACAGGAACTGACTTGTTTTAGGGACGTTCCACAAATATTAAAAAAAATATATATAAAAATAACCAATTTCCTTACTGATTTAATTTCTAAAAAGTCTAAATTTGAAAAAAAAAAAAAAAGTAGATAATTGTAAGTATTTTTATTTACTTTTAAAACACAAAAGCTGGACAGAGCCATGGTCATGGAGATGAAGCTGAATTTTTGGGACACTGATTTTTCTCCATTTTAGGGATTTTCCTTAAAAAAAAATAGTGCCCAGAGATCTAAAAGTTGTCGTTTTACCTGTGCCGTTTGGACCGTCGGCCCCTGAAGCACCTGTTTAGAGAGTCCCGTCTGAATATGTAAAGAAAAGCGAACACCGCCAGCACCAGGATGGGCAGCACCAGCAGGAAGAAGATCAGCAGGCCGTTCCTCAGAGAGTAATCTGAGAAGAGATCACACGGCTCGTACTTTTACCGTATTATACAAGAATACATTATTTAAAACCTGACACTTTCTATTCTTTTATCCTCAATTCAATTTTAAGGAGGAAGAAACCTCGAGAGACTCAGAAGACAACAGGATTTGACTGATTCTGTGACTTCAGACAGGTCAATAGTTACAGAGGGAAAGTTCCTCGTATTCAGAGTCGGGTTACGCACTCGCTTAAGAATGTTCAGAGCTCCACATTCGGATTATTAAAATCACCTCTGTGGTGATTTTCAGGGATAGAAAATCCGGACTGAAGAAGGTAATAGTGTTTTTGTTTTGCTGTTAAATATAATATAAAAGCAAGAGAGGATTTAAAAATGTTAAATAAAAGACTAATATGATGATATATGAATGACAAGATGGCGAGTGTTGAAATAAATCTAACAGGAGACTCGTATATCACAAATATATCACTGCATGAATAGTGCTAGCTGTAATTCTCACATTAATCACTGCTTTAATTTAACAAAATGGCTTCCACACTCATTATTCAGCAGCACATAGAATAGCACTTGATCCAGCGCAGCCTGTTATTATACATTTTATTTATTGTTTATATTGTGCTCCAATAGTTACTCAGGCACAATTTAATGAAGCCACGAGACTCTGGATTTGAGGTGATGAAATTGTAATGTGTGTGTGAGATGCAGAAGATTTTATCACACTTTTAATTCACTATTTCAATTTTTTTAATTAATAATAAAAAATAAAATAACACCAGTGTTCGTGTTCTGTCAAGAAAATGTGGCTACGGTTTGAAGGATAATTGGACCAAGAGCTCATCATCACTTATAGAGACACTAAGTTTTCGTGTGTGTGTGTGTGAGTGTGTGTGTGTGTGTGAGAGTGTGTGTGTGTGTGTGTGTGTGTGTGTGTACCTATTTCAGCAGGTCCGCTATCCACGCTGCCTCCTCTTCCCCATTTGGTGCAGTTGGGAGGAGCCCAGCCGTTGTTGCAGTGACAGTGGAACTTATCATTACACACCTGGAACACATAACACACTCACATCACACACTCGCGTCACACACTCGCGTCACACACTCACGTCACACACTCACGTCACACATGCACACGTCACATATTCTCATGTCACACACACACACACTCACATCACACACACGCACACGTCACACACGTCACACACACGCTCGTGTCACACACTCACGTCACACACGCTCATGTCTCACACACACGCTCGTGTCACACACAGGCTCACGTCACACACGTTCACGCCTCACACTCGCGTCACACACTCTCACGTCACACACACTCACGTCACACACACGCTCACGTCTCACACTCGCGTCACACACGCTCTCACGTCACACACACATGCTCTCATGTCACACATACATGCTCTCGCGTCTCACACACACTCGCGTCACGTCACACGCTCACGTCACACACACTCTCGTCACACATGCACATGTCACATATGCTCACGTCACACACACACACTCACATCACACACACGCACACGTCACACACACACTCACGTCACACACGCTCATGTCTCACACACTCGCGTCACACACAGGCTCACGTCACACACGTTCACACCTCACACTTGCGTCACACACACTCAGGTCACACACTCTCACGTCACACACTCACGTCACACACACACTCACGTCACACGCTCACGTCTCACACTCGTGTCACACATGCGCTCACGTCACACACACATGCTCTCGCGTCTCACACACACTCGCGTCACGTCACACGCTCACGACACACACACGCTTATGTCACACTCACTAACACACTCATCTTTGCCAAAGATGTTTAACCCCCTTAAGTTGTTCACTAGTTAGCAATGCTCGCTCTCTCTCTCTCTCTCTCTCTCTCTCTCTCTCTCTCTCTGCCCTAGGCCCTGTCTTATATTTTAGCATAATCCAGTTATTTTAACATTTATTTCATATCATTAATTAAATAAAAAGTCAAACACAGCATCAGAGTTGAGCAGGCGTTACGATACACACCCCGTTGCCGTTGCAGTCCCTCTCAGCATCACACTTCTGTCCTTGTGTCAGCACTGATGAATTCACACAACGGAAGTTCATGCAGACCTGAGGGCCAACATCGAACGTCAAAACCATGAATTTACATATATACATTTATTTAACCTGTCATTGTAACGCACTTAAAACAAAAGCATGCATTAAAAATAAAGATGAATAAGAGCAGTAAAAGGATTTACTTAACACTGCTTTCAACTGTTGCTAGGCGATTAAGAAGCACTGACACCTAGCATGAAAGCGAGCTAATTCACGTTTACGTACTGCATTTGTATTATAGTATCTCACGTAGAGATGATGTACGCTGGCGTCATTATTTTAACACGATAATAAGGATAAAAAACACACCACAGATTACACATACTCACTTTGCCTGCAGCGCACACGGTCCCTGTTTTGACGTATCCCGGGTCGAGAACGTCTGATCCCAGGTTGAAGTCGGCGTTCCTGCACGAGACCCCCGGTTCTATGTTCTCGATGCTGATGACTGCCCCGGGCGGGGGGTAGTTCGAGTCAAAGTTTGTGCACTGTACCTTCCCACACATGGAGTTACTGCAGAAAAACAGGACTTAGGTTAAACAGATTACACCATACATCCAGCCACTACTGCTAAATAATACTACGGCTGTTACGTGCTGTTAGAGGAAAATAATCAACAACCGGGTGGCGTGATGAGGCGGAGTTACTGTCACCACCCTGAAGTTGATGAGTTTCCTCTAACAGCACGTCCCCGAGTGTTTTATTCCTCTTACACCACAGCAATTTACCAACAATTACAACTTATTATTTATTAAAGAACAACACGTCATACTTTTTATCCAAT
The DNA here is from genome assembly GCA_022758105.1 of Pangasianodon gigas. Classification (NCBI taxonomy): domain Eukaryota; kingdom Metazoa; phylum Chordata; class Actinopteri; order Siluriformes; family Pangasiidae; genus Pangasianodon; species Pangasianodon gigas. The sequence goes on along the minus strand of CM040465.1, from coordinate 744,497 downwards.
TAACGTTCGCAAAACAAGTTAGTTCCTGTTGTCGCTTACGTTATAGCAGCTACAAACAGTCGTTCCCTCACCAGCCTCTCTTTATTCTCTCTCTCTTTTGAAGTTAATAAGGCAAAAAAACCTGCAGCTTGTCATGTTACCGTAAAAAAAAAGCGTAAACTCCTCTGTCCTGAAGATGTCGGAAAACTTAAAGTTACAGCTTTACTTCTGACACTGGAGACTCCTTCCATAAATGTTCAATAAATAAACGTCTCCTTACGGAAAACTTCATCATATCAACGATTATTTTTTAATCTGTTACGTGGAGCATCTACCGTACGAGTCCATGTGAATGACCTGTTGCTATAGAAACGATAACGTATTAGAACGAGCGCGTTAATATAAACCTGCGCTACCGTCAGAGCTGCTGTTCTAGAGAATTAATCAACACCTGACGACCAATCAGAATCCAGAATTCAACAGAGCTGTGGTTTAAATCAAGATAAATCATTGGCGTTGCATGAAATTCTGACACACGGCAGACAGAACTGTCTCTCTAACTAACTAACTAACTAACATTTTAGCACGATATCGTAAACCGTCGTAGTTTAACAGAACGTCTGCTCACACCTACTGAACACTTATCCGTCTTAAAGAACAGAATTAGCTACAGAGCTGTAATCTGGGAGGAATTTGAGAAACAGAGAGCTGTACTTACGCCACAGAACACGGGACAACCTTGGACCCGGAGTAGCCGCAGTTTCCGAACTTGGTGCCCTGTGTGTTCACGTGGCTAAAGCATTTATCGTTGGCTTTTGTTGCCGCTGAAAAAAAAAAAAAACATGCTACAGCTGATTAAAATTTTATTTACAATATTTAGAGTTTGAAATATTTAAATACAAAATATTAAAATAGAATTACTTCAGTGTTCAGGACGACTCTCAATGAAATAATTATTACGCTCTAACAATATATTAGATTTGATCTTGGACAGTATTTATAACAATCCAAATTTCATTTCTATTCCAAATGTGAATATAATCACATTCATTTTTTCTGGATGAGTGGTTAGCTATGGAAAAAACGTCATTTCTGAAGTTGAATGCATGACCTTTGGTAGACGTGGATATCATGGTTGTTATGCTCATGTCTAAAGTCTAATTATCTCTATGACTTTATGACTTTTTACTCATTTACTCGTGCTGTATGCAAGTCTTTAAATCAACAACTCACAAGTGAAGATACAAAGTAAGAAAATTTGAAAAGTAAGAAATCTGAGACTCCTGCTGTGAGCTGTAAATATTTTTAGTCATATTGACACGTGACATAACATGATGCTTAATGGTTCAATAATCCAATAATATGAGCCAATGACAATTCCTTTATATGTACACAAACACCTCTTGGAAAAATGTAAAATGACAATTTCAGGCTTTTCTCCAGTTACTGAAACCACGCCCCCTAGTACGGCTTAGAGCTGTGATTGGACAGTGATTGAATTTCACATTCATCACTGCGTTGCAGTCATGCTACACTGAAACGCAATGCAGTGTGATGGGGAATTACGTCTGAATTCTCTACAGCAGCCGAAAAAAGATTTTTGTGCCTGTAATTTACTTCGACATCTCAAATTTAAGGAACCATAAATATTTTTCACCGAATCGACGTAAAAATGTTTATATTTACTTCGTTGCCTGGGATATCTAGGCTATGTTTAGTCTCCTAAAGACGTCTAAAACCACGTAAAGCAAGTCATGCGGTGGGCATTTGACTTTCACCACTACGTTGCAGTCATGCCACACTGAAATGCAATGTAACGGGGAATTCCACTGACTGCTGCCACCTGCTGACTGTATTCACCAAAGTGACGCAAGAGCAATGCAATGAAGGTTCTGCTTTTCAGTGTGGTACGTTTTCTGCATCACTGTGTGTATTGTATTTCATGTTTTTTGCCCCGGTGAGACTGCACTTTGTGATAAAGCGAAAGTAGAAGGCGGGTAGGTACTTTGGCCGAAGAGCTGCTTGCACTGGTAGTCCAGCGTCTGGCAGCGGCCCTCGTAGCAGTAGGCGGTGCCGCCCTCGCAGGAAAGGCCGTCCATTAGATAGAAGTCTGAAGCGCAGAAAGCGGATTGGCCATTGCAGTACTCCGGCAGGTCGCACTGGTTCGCGGATCCTCTGCAGGGCGTACCAGACACCAAAAGCTGGAGGAGATACAGACACCAATCAGTGACCCAGAGCCAGTGGAGATACAACATCAAGATCATTTTTCGCTTAAAACACACAAAATCTTTCAAAAATGTACCCACTTACAGCAGCAGTGCACAGGTTTACATCAGACTTTAAACTTTAAATACATAACTGGAGGAAACGTGTAAAGTTCTGCTGTAGATATTATGTGGATGAGGCATTTGAGATGGCTGTTATGTGTGTGACGACCTGCAGAAACCCTTCACGTGGTGAAATCCTGACATGTCCTGGGACGTGACGTGATTGGCGCTTCTGTGCGATTGGTTTTCCTGTATTTCTCTCATGCATGTTCCTCCTCCTCCTCTTCTTCTTCAGCGGGCGTGAGCCTGTTTCATTTCTCCTTATTTAAATTTTCTATTAACTGTCAGTGTTAGGAAGTTAGGTTACTTTATTATATTTTATTATCTATCTTATTATTTTTATCACCAGGGAAGTTAGAGTTCCTCTTGTTCCTGGCTGTGATTGAACCTGAAGAGGATGCATCCTCAAAAATAAATTATTATCTAATACTTCTGCTCATGTCGTGGGTGTGGCGGTTAATGAACCAGGATGTTATGGGAGACACTGTTGTTTACACAAGTTAGTATACAGTACACAGGTCTGAAAACTACTGCATGTTTCTCAATCAGAAGTAAAGTTCTAGCACTTCAGAGTGAAAAGAAATCAAATAAATATAAAGCATTTAAAGATTTCATTCCAATTCCACTGAAAGACACGGCGCCTGCTTCTACATTTATAACCTCACCTACAGGTGTGTGTGTGTGTGTGTGTGTGTTTGCAAGGGTGCCTGTATTTATATGACACTCTGTTTATTAGGAGTGTAACTGAATATGAATACATTATTCATGTTGAACATATGATGCGTCCTAAATGAATAAGAATACACATACGAACAACAAGTATTTTTTTTAATAGGTGTGGATCCCGCAAGACTACACAAAAGATTTCATGCACAAAAAGACTTAAAACTAACCCTTAGGAAAATTTAGACACGTATTTCTTCTCTTTTTTTCAGTCTAATGTGTACATGTGTATATCTGAAACACGCAGACTTTATATAACACTGTTACTGAGGTTAAGGTCAGGGCTGGAGTTAAGTGTAGCACAGCGTTAATTAAATGCAGTAATAATTATGGCAGTGGAATATCCTCACATGCATAGATAAGTGTGTGTGTGTGTGTGTGTGTGTGTGTGTGTATATACCTGACAGTCTTTGCAGCAGCTGCCAGCAGCGCAGGATGAACCCTTTGTGAAAGTGCAAGTAGCTGCGTCACAGCATTTATTATTGCAGCTCTGCAATGCCACACACACACACACACACACACACACACATATACAAATGAAGAAGGTTTACATGAGTAAAAATACCCGAAAACTTAAACCTCGGTCAGAGCAACGAGCCTCATCTGTGAATGTTTCGACAGATAAAGTTGTGTGGTACATTTACATTTAGCCACGCCCACAAAACTCCATAAAAGGCAAAAGGAGCTGAAAATGGCAACTAAATGGTGAAAGCGCTAAAGAGCTAGCAATCTTCTAGCAAAGCAGCTCAGCCAATGCAGCCATCATTACACACTGACACTTCTTCCTTTTATAGGGCGCCATTACTTTTGTCCTGCTTGTCTTATTCATCCTAATTTATGAACTTGATCTGGAATCTTTCAAGTTTCACGAGATTTCCAAGAAATGAATACGTGGTTTAACCTTGACAGTGTTATTCAAGGTTACATTAAACGCACCTGAATACATTTCTTCGTATCCAGTTTGATAAATGAGGCCACAAAGTGTACACAAAATTCTATACACAATCGGAGTAACTGTGTTAAGTTTACACGCATGAAACCTGTCCAACCTTTGGCGGTCCGCAGTCGCACTGTTCCGTTCCCTCCAGGATCCCGTTCCCGCACTCGGCCACGGAGATGACGCTGTCCTGAGACGGCTGGTTCAGCAAACACACACCTCCTCCCCGCAGCACCAGCGTCTCAAAATCATTATCACTGCACGTGCTAAACAAAGTCGATCCGCTACACACACCAAAATGAAATAAACAAACGTTAAAAAAATGAAGTACATTCTCTAATCGTACTTTATTAGGACGTTGTTCATGAACTGCACCACAGCGCTGGTGACTTCTGGATTCTGATTGGTCAGAAATCACACGCGCTCGTTCTAATACGTTATGGTTTCTATAGTAACGGCTCATTCACAGGGACGTGTATGGCAGACTCTTCACGGATCATAAACGGATTTAAAAAATAATCATTGTAATTTTGCGACAAATTGTTTACTTATGTAACATTAATGGAAGGAGTCTCCAGTGTCAGTGCTTTGTAACAGTCAGAGGTAACTTTAAAACTTTAAGTTTTCCGACATCTTGTTTTTTTTTTCTTATTAACTTCAAGAGAGAGATAAAAGAGAAGCTGGTGAGGGAACGACTGTTTTCCTGTTCTTGTGTGGATGGACGTCCTACAACATGAAATGTAACTATAAATGGATAAAAAAAACACAATGTTGTCCTTTAATAAATGAAAAATTGTAATTGCTGTGGTATAAGAGGAATAAAACACGTGCTGTTAAGAGAAAATGATCGACTTCTGTGTGGTAAAAGTGACGCTTCATCACATCACCCGGTCGTTGATTATTTTCCTATAACAGCACCACACACGGAGTATTATCCCCTATATATTGAGTGAGTATGTGGTACTGACGTGGCGGTAGAGGCCATGATGCAGCTGCTTCCTCCGCACTGGCAGCGCGAGTCGTCGTGGTTCATGCCCAGATTGTGGCCCATCTCGTGAGCCAGAATCGTGGAAAAATACTGCAACCCATTGTCGCTAAACTGCAAAGAAAACAGACAGTAGTTAAAAATAAGTTAAATACATTAAATACTTGACATACTTGACTCTCTCTCTCTCTCTCTCTCTCTCTCTCTCTCTCTGTAGCTCTCTCGACATTCCTGTTTTTCCGGTTGTGCCACAGTCCTGCGTGTTCTCAGAACAACATGCGTTACGTAGTCTAGAAAATATCACGCTTTCACAATATCACGGTATTAATAAACTTCCTAAAAACACACACACATTTTTAATCTTTTAACATTATAACATTTGAGCCTTTTAATATATCAACCCCCGTAACTACCTACACGGGTTAAACCTTAAACATTTCATCATCTATCAAACGTTTTAACCTTTTTAAAATCAACAACAATGAAAACATTGTAGTATAGAACACTTCTGTATTTGTTTAAAAAAAAAAAAAGAGATGTTACAGCAGAACGCCCCGAGGTAACCTGACACTACGATACAAAAACATCACATCTCCTAATTGTTCTTATTTTCCGTAAAATCTCGTACACAGTCAGGATTTATCACGCTGGCGTTATACGCTAAAAGAGTGCGGCTAAAGAAACAAAAGCAAACTGAAATAGACAGAAATGAATTTAGACCAATATTTTGAAAAAGTCGACGTCCGATCATACACCGTGACTAACCACGCCAACGTAACAATTCTAATTGTTTACCTCTGCATTTTAATTCGTAAAATGAATTGAAATTGTTTATTTGTTGAAAATACAGACACACCGACATGCTGCACTTAACAGTTTCATAACACACATTTAATAGTTTGCGAACGTAACTAGCTAACATTACGTTGTTAGCTTGTGGTTACGAATCTCGTAAGTTTAATGAAGTGAATGCCTGCTGCATTTCCTCTCTGCGGAAGGAAATTTAGGACTAGCTAATATTTTAAGAAATGAACATGGTAGCATTCCTGTCTGAAAGCCAGGGAGTAACACACCCACACTGATGACATCAGAGGAGTAACACGCCCACACTGATGACATCAGAGGAGTAACACGCCCACACTGATGACATCAGAACATCAATCAAACGGATGTTGCTCCAGGATAATGCCTTACTCGAAGAAGGTGAAGCACAAGTTTGGATGTGTTAGGATCTCTTACATCACAGCGCTGTCGGATTCTGGATTCTGATTGGTCAGAAGGTGTTGATTAATATAATACGTTATCGTAAACATCGCGCTCATATTCCGAGCGTTTCTGACGTGCTGTGTCATCAGTCAGTCGTGCTGATGTCACTTTAAACATGAATAATACAACGTGGGCTCGGGTTGCTGATCAGAGAACGCCATCAGACACTTAACACCAAACAGCACCATCATGAAGAGTCTAACGATGTGTGTAATGTCATTATGAGCGTTACGGGATGAAGTTTTGTTTTCTGACCACGCTAATTCCACCGCCGGTGCCTGCTGAGCAAACAGACCCAACGAAGGCCATGCCCAAAACCCCTCCACTGTAGGCTCCTGATCGACCCCTTTAAAGGAAAAAAACACACACACAAGAATAAAGACACGAGTGAGACGACAGCGTGATTACTTCAAGAACAAAAACAGACACTGAGACTCAAACCTGAACTAAGATTTACTGTGTGGGATTATTTCCTGTTTTTCCCAGATTATGTGATGATGATACATGATTTAATCATTTAAGATCAAGTTAATCAGCTAATCTGTTGATCAGATAATCATTAGCCTTGGGTATTATCTACATGGTCTTGAGCGTGTCCTATAGATTAGTATAAAAGTGTCCAAGTAACAAACCATGTCTTTTATTATAACCTGGCTCTTAGTCTCCTGATTCTTCAGTCATCTTACTTCTGGTGAAACTGCGGTATTTTTGACCTTCCAGAAAGATTTACATCAACTGCTAACAACACGTAAAGTTTTACACTAGTAACTAATAATAAGAATAAGAATAATGGAGTACAGTGTGGATGGTATGGACGCTTGAGATGTTTATTAGAGCAGTCAGGTATGTTAAAGCTTACTTTTGGTTTCATTAAGCATCATTCCCCTGGCTGTCTGTTTCCTTTAAAACTGACTATAACATTTTATTACTAAATTTAAATTAACGCTACAGCGTCTCTCCGAATGCCTCATAAACCACGTTCCAAAGTCTGCCTTAAAGTCATCATCATCATCATCTACTTTTTTGTTGCGTTTCTCCTCACTTTTCATGAAACTACTCAGAAGCCTCGAGTTTGATTTTACGCATCGTTTCGTTTCTAGTGGAACCAGACGTTGAAACACACTCACACGATGAGCTGGCTCATGTCGTTCCTGATGCGTGATGTCAGATTATTTTTCCTCCATTCGACAAACCGTCCTAAAACCTCTCCTGCGGTTCCTTCCACATCAAACGGGTTGCTCGTCTCGAAAATCTCCAGACCCACCAGGACGATGCGGATATTCAGCTGCTTGAAGTACTAGAGAGCCGAGAGATCGGGTCAGGATCATACGTATGGAATAACACACTCCGTCTCGCTGTTAGAGGAAAATAATAAACGACGAGGCGGTGTGATGAAAGCGGAGATACCGTCACCACCCTGAGGTCGATTATTTTTCAATAACAGCACGTCCTGGAGTGTTTTATTCCTCTTACACCACAGCAATGACAGGAGATGCTTAAACACTGACGAGTCTATTAAAAGGTGGCAAATTAAAAAAAAAAAAAAAAAACACACGACAATAAACCATCAGTGGAAATGATAACACACAGGACACAAGGCAGTGGGAAATTCTCACCGTGTCCACTAAGTTGGCGAGCTGTACCACTTCCTCCCTCACGGCAGTGCGGTTGCCCTTCTTAAAATTAAACTGTGCGAGTAAACAAACAGATAAACAGTGAACAAAAAATAAAATCTGATCACGTAACCAACGAACACGAATGTACAAAATAAATAAGTTTGAGACTCCTACCCTCAGATTGTCCACTACTAACACCAGCTCCACGTATCTGGTCTGAGGCAGGTAGCGTTTTTTCTGTCGGAGAAACCAAGAGTTAAACAAATAGAAATTTATTCAGCACAATATGTAGAAAGTTAGCAATAAAAGAGATTCTATATATCCGATTCAGAGTTCAGGAGTTAACACTGAAATTACACACATCGGAATTCAGACCTCAGACTTAAGCGCTATTCAGAAGTTACGTGACAGTTACGCACGTGGGGGCGGAGTTTGTCTAAAGAAGAGGCGTGTCTCAGTTACACTCGATTGAACTTAAGCGCATTTTTCTTCGTGATATTGGCTCGAGTGAAAAGCAGTAAGCAGAGCTCGATATAAAACAATAAACTAAAATAACAGTCTGCGCTGGATCAAGTGCTATTCTACGTACTGCTGAATAATGAGTGTGGAAGCCATTTTGTTAAATTAAACCAGGGATTAATGTGAGAATTACAGCTAACACTATTCATGAAGCAATATATCAGACTTATACGAGACTCTGATTAGATTTATTTCAGCACTCGCCATCTTCTCATTCATTTGTCATCATATTAGTCTTTTATTTCACAGCAAAGAAAAAAAAACACTATTTCTTTCTTCAGGCCGCATTTTCTATCCCTGATTTTTAACTGGTTTAAAGGCGGTGGTCTAGACGTTTTTGGAAAATGCCGTCTTGCGTCCCTGGATCTACGAACTACACGCAGGTGATATAAATTATTTGAACAGGAAGCACAGAAAAATCAACTTCAGCACGTGCGTAACCCGGCTCTGAATACGCTGAACTTTCCCCGCGTAAATTCTGAACTTGAGTGTGCGACTCTGAATACGTCCCAAAATACACAAGCTGTTAGATTTCTGACCCGTAAAAGTGTGCCCATTGACAAGGTGTGGTCGCAGGAGCCGTCATCGCTACGATCACATTCACTGTCCACGCCACACACAAACGGATCCGACTGACTGCTCCTCAGGGGAAATAGGATGTGCTGGTTGTCTGAGGCGTGCAAAGCAGGTTCCAGGCCGTAACTCTCGTTGCCGATGAAAATGACGCCCCTGGAGAATAATGTACATATTAACTTACATACTAAATATGATAATCAGTTACAGAGTCATTATCATTATCATTCTGTTCATTCATTCATTTATTCATCTTCAGTAAGCGCTTCATCCTCATCAGTGTGGCTGGAGTTTATCCCGGGAATGCTGGGTGTTCAGCGGGAATACTCTTACTCTTAAGATCACAAAGTGCTTTGTGTAGGGACTGAAAAATCAGGGTCTCACACAAAGAGCACAGTGAAGAGTAAAATCAGTGCTGTGCCGTGGAGCTCGTGGAGGTGTGACAGCTCGTAGGCGTTAATGTTTGCTGACACACACAATGAAAAGAGGAAACATGGGTGAGGTGACATGAAGTCAGTAATACTAATAAAAACTTTCCATTCCACTCAGATGATACTCACTGGCCTATGCTAGGCGTGGCGTGTCAATTTTATACTGTTTCTTTTTTCCTGTAATGAAACACACTGAGCCACTTTTTCTGATTGTTGTATATAATATAATCATATTTTCAGTAGCACAGCTAACAGTAGTGCTATACACCTTTAAGTGCTTAGTCATGCCAGGTACAATGAGTTCCTTGTTTTGGTGTACACAAGGGATCCTTTCATTAGAAAGACAGGTGAAATATTTGAAAAACAAATCAATAGCTAGATATTCAGTGGAATTAAAGGTGTAGCTGGCGTCTCCTCCGCCTCCACAGACTTTATACTCTGAGTAAACACATACCTGAGTCCATCACAGGCGCTCAGAGCCACCAGAGATTCCTCAGAACCTGAGACTCGGCCGTAGTAGTGACACGACGCCTGTAACAGACACCAGCAGCACATCATTTCACAGCAAACGGCTAATCAGCACTGACTAGCATCGCTTAAATCCCATCTGTTTATTCATTCATCCATCTATCTATCCGTGTATATCCTGCTCTATTTATATATCCATTTATCTATCTGTCCATCCATCTGTATGCAGATACGCCTGTCCATCCATCCATGCATGTTTATCTATCTAACTAGCTATCCACATATAGGTCTATACATCCATCTGTCCATCCATCCATCCATCCATCCATCTAGCCATCCATCTAACCATCCATGCATTTTTATCTAACTAGCTATCCACATATTGGTCTATACATCAAACCATCTGTCCATCCATCCATCCATCTGTCCATCCATGCATGTTTATCTATCTATCTAGCCATCCACATATAGGTCTATACATCCATCCATCCTTCCATTTGTCCATCTGTCCATCCGTACATGTTTATCTATCTAACTAGCTATCCACTTATAGGTCTATACATGCATCCATATGTCCATCCATCCACCTGTCCATCCATTCATCTGTCCATCTATCCATCCATCTGTCCATCTATCTAGCCATCCATCCACCTGTCCATCCATCTATCCATCCATCCTTCTGCTCATCCATCCATACATGGATGTAGGAACTAGAGAGGGGTTTTGCTTAAAACCAAAGAAATCTATCTATCTATCTATCTATCTATCTATCTGCCCACACACCAATTCATCTATCCATCCATCCATCCACCCATCGAACCCATCTACCCATCCGTCCACCTATACACTTACCTATCTATCCATCTATGTATCCATCAACCTGTCTATCCACATATCCACCCATCCATCATCCATCCTTATATCCAAACATCCATATACTGTATCTATCCATCTACCTATTCACACATACACCAATCTATCTCTCTATCCATCCATCCCTCCATTCACCTATTCATTCTTCTATCTAACAAAATCATCTACCCATCCATCCACCTATGCACTTACCTATCTATCCATCCGCCCATCTATCCATATATTCACCCATCCATCATCCATCCTTATATCAAAACATCCATGTACTGTATTTATCCATCTAACTATCCTCCATCATCATCATCATCATCATCCCTCTCATGTTTCCTCCAGTAAGTCTTTCACCAAATCTCAACAGAACATTGTCAAAATTCTCCGCCCTCGCTCGTCAGAGGTCAGAGGTCAGAGGTCACTCTACCACATCATCTATTTATCAGCGCATTAGTCATGTGACCAGTGAACGTGAGTCTTACAGGTTTCTCTCGGTGCCTTTTCACTGAGTTACGGTGCACGTCATGAGACACCACGGCGAAATCAGGAGATAAAAAGTCTCTGAAAAACAAAAAGAAGCACACACACCTCCACAGTCACGCCTTTCTGTGTAAATACAGAATCTATAACACGCCAGACAAATGAATAATCACGACCAGGAAGAAAAATCGCTCATCTCTTACTTGTTTTTGGTCAGCTGTAAGAGGCGAGGCGTGTTATTGATCTCAATCGAGTAGGTCAGACTCTCTGAATCTGCTCTCTGCAAATACACACACAGAAAAAATGAATCAGGTAAAGCTCAACACACAGCTGAGACGGCGTCTGGACTCATTCTCCTCACACTACCTGCGTGTGTGTGTGCGCACCGTCGCCGTGTCTCCGCCAGCGTCTGTGCACCAGCTGAGGTCTGACTATCTGGAAATGTTTCGGCTCTGAAGTTCGGTCGTGGAACAGATCTGTGAACATATCCGCTTCATTTAATGTCTCGATGAACACAACAGTTACACAACAACCTCACAGTGAAAGTCCTTCTGAGTTTAGTATTTTCATTACACTTTCGTTTTTCTTTAATAAATAAATAAATAAATAAAGATGATTATGTAAAATCTAACACTTAAAAGAACTCAAGTCATGAATAATCATATTATTGTGTTTACATTGTGTTGAGGTTGTGTATAGATTGTGTATAGGTTGTGTTGAAGTTGTGTATAGATTGTGTTGAGGTTGTGTTTATGTTGGGTTGAGGTTGTGTATAAGTTGTGTTTATGTTGTGTTGAGGTTGTATTTAGGTTGTGTTTAGATTGTGTATGGGTTATGTTGAGGTTGTGTATAGGTTGTGTTGAAGTTGTGTTTAGATTGTGTATGGGTTGTGTATAGGTTGTGTGTAAGTTGTGTTGAGGTTGTGTTGAGGTTGTGTTGAAGTTGAGTATAGACTGTGTTGAGGTTGTGTTGAAGTTGAGTATAGATTGTGTTGAGGTTGTGTATAGGTTGTGTATAAGTTGTGTTTATGTTGTGTTGAGGTTGTATTTAGGTTGTGTTTAGATTGTGTATGGGTTGTGTTGAAGTTGTGTATAGGTTGTGTTGAGGTTGTGTTGAAGTTGAGTATAGATTGTGTTGAGGTTGTGTTTATGTTGGGTTGAGGTTGTGTATAAGTTGTGTTTATGTTGTGTTGAGGTTGTATTTAGGTTGTGTTTAGATTGTGTATGGGTTGTGTATAGGTTGTGTGTAAGTTGTGTATAGGTTGTGTTGAGGTTGTGTTGAAGTTGTGTTTCCTGTTTGCAGGATGCAGAAGTATGTAAATAAACCAGTCAAACTCACTGAACGCGTTATTCTGTATTACAGCTGTTCCCAGATCAGATAAGACTGTTTATCAGCACTAAAGCTCTATTAATACAGATCCTATCACACACTCTAACACACACTCTAACACACACTCTAACATACACTGTAACACA
>CM040465.1:675056-727016 GCA_022758105.1 Pangasianodon gigas | reverse complement strand
GTGATCACCTGTTCCCAGGTGTGAGCCTGTGTGTGTGATGATGATGATGATGAAGATGATGATGTGATCACCTGTTCCCAGGTGTGAGCCTGTGTGTGTTGGTGTAATGATGATGAAGATGATGATGATGATGATCACCTGTTCCCAGGTGTGAGCCTGTGTGTGTTGGTGTAATGATGATGATGAAGATGATGATGATGATGTGATCACCTGTTCCCAGGTGTGAGCCTGTGCTCTTGGAGCGAGCGGAGGAATCCTCGCCGTGCGTCATCACGCTGCTGTGTCGACCCGATTCAGGCGCCGTCATCAGCAGCCTGCAGGTGGTGAGCGAGGCGAGGACCGTCGAGGTCTACTCTCTGTCCGGAGATTACTGCGGGACAAGCCGCGGCGAGGAAGATCCAAGATGGCAGCAAAGCAGGTACGTGCGTTAATAAACACACAATCAGAGAAACCTCCGGGCTGTTAGCAGAAAACTTCAGCATGTGATTGTTGGATTATTTTTATTATTATTTTTAATCCAGCACATACACACCGAATGTGAATTATTTAACATACACCTTCTCATGCTAGTGGTGAAGATAAAAGACTCTTCTACAGGAGCCGCTTGGTGTTGGAATCCCCGCTAGCATCCTGTGAAGTGAAGGTGCGTCTGTCTCTTCGTCTTCTCATGAACACACAGGAATCATGTTTCTTCATAAACCAGGGACCTGATACAGGTTTAATCCGCATTTAGAATCTGTGTTCTGAATTTAAATCATCTTGTGGACTGTAATCGACTTGAAAGATTAAAAAAAAATAAAGTGTGATACCCTGTTAGACCACAAGGGGGCAAAACAGAGCAATAAACTCCGAGCTATAAACTCAGCTACTGTCGAAATGATGCGACTCTTCATTCGCGAGCTGAAAATCTGACATGTCTTTATAAAAATAACTTACACAATCACAGCAAATCTTTCAGACTGTATCGATTTCCCAGTCTCGTCAATATATTATGGGATATTTTGTGTAGATTCGTGACTTATAATCCTAATTCAGGGGGGTGAATACTTACGCAAGCCACCGTGTATAAACAGTAGAGCCTTGATTTGGAATAATTTGCGTTCTCTTTCTCTCCTGTTGTAAAGGAAATGACAGTTAACTGGTTAATGCAGTAGATCAGAAGAATTCAGCTCAATTTTGTCATGTAAAATTTCGTTTAATACTTAACCTTTAGTGAGGAGTTTATTGATTATAGATCATATACATGAGTTTGAAGCGGTTATGTGTTGCTCCAGCAGGTGTTGTGTTAAATTTATACGTCCTGACGATATTTTTATAACCAGCTTACTTCATTCTGTTTCCCAAAATATGAGTGAATTGATCGTTTAAACCTCCGTGAGTAAGATAAAGCAGTTCCTGGAGATAAATGAGTGGAAGAATGAATGAGGTGAATGTGTAACGCTGCTCCACGTGAGCAGTACAGTGTGTAAGTTAATGAACTCGGCTCTTCTTTGTCCCGTGAGCTTCGTATCTGACGTCGGTGTTAAAGTAAAAACCTCCAGCTCCTGCCGCTTTACTGCCCCGACACACACCTCTGCTCTGAGACACATCTGTTCTCAACTTCTCTCTGTCCGTTCGTCTCTCTTGCTCTCTCTGTAGTTCGTCTCTGGTCCGATGAGGTTCCTTCAGCTAAATAATTTACACAAATGCGTATGATTTGAAAAGTTGAAACTGAGGATCTGCTCCAGAAGCATTGATGGTTCATGTTTAGAAAACTGGAGTGGTGTGTTCTCCTGCATTGATCAGTTAAATAAATATAATAAACTGACCTGAGACCAGTGTGTATTAGTTACCATCAGAATTTAGAGAAGCAGAACTGATCCCCGATCAGCAGGAACTCACGTTAACAAGTCGCTCTCGTGTCTCCACGCAGCTGCTCTCTCTCGGCGGCCGCTCGGCCGTCAGAATCCGTCAGGTGGTTGTGGGACTGCGGTTCCGTCCGGAGCGTCCAGAGCTCCAGCCCGGTCTGGCCGCTGGTATTGACCTTCATCGTGTCCAGGCCATGATGCAGGAGATGGGCACCACCCTCTCACCCGGGGCCCAGAACCTCATGGAAATGGTGCAGTTTCAGCAGAAGGTGAGTACCGGAGAGCAGGTCACTTTTTTCTGATGGTCACTCAGGTGTTCCCAGGTGTGAGCCTCACTTCAGGAGGAACTGGAAACTGGAGGAATCTGAGGTCATGAGGTTCTGTGTTTATTCGTTTTGATTTATAAATATTTTGTCAAGCTTAGCATCACATTGCATGAAGGTTTACCCTCAGCACGGTTCCAGAGATGAAACCAAAAAACATGAGCTGTTTACAAAATTCCGCAAAATAAACTTAAAGTTAGTCCTTCCATAAAAGTTACAGAAACATCTCCTTACAGAAGACGTGACCACATCAGCGCTTACACGCAAATTCTTTTTTGTGGCGCGTCCACCGTACAGATGTTACGTAGGAGACGCCCGAAAGCTTTTCTGCTTTTTTAGCCAAAGCAGCAAATAAATCTCACCTGAGAAAAGACGCACTTGCGGTTACTGTCCCTTTGTGCTGACCTTATTTAACCTCGTGTTGTGAGCCAATAGGAAACAAGAAAAACACGGCCGAGCCGCTAATTATTAAGTCGCTCTCACGCTGGACTCCTGCCTTGTCCTTGACTTTTGCCAAATATCCTTCCATTCTCTCTTTAGAACAAAGCCGACGTCCTCGGTGGCTTCTTGCCGCTGCTGATGGGCGGCGGCGCGTTAGCGTGCCTGGCCAAAGGGGCTAAAGCGATGGGAGATGTTGGCTCTGATGGCGCAGCGGCACCGGCTGGGCATCAGTCCGGAACATTCCGTGCCAACCAGAGCGGCGTCCCAGATGCCGTAGCAGGTGGTCCGGGTGGGAACCAGAGTCCAGTTAGCCCTGATGTTCTTCCCATACTTCAGAGTGTGTGTGGTCAGGTTACACAACTTCGCCTCGACGCTCTGACCTCACCAGAGAAGAAGACGAACGGAGAGCGGTGAGTCACCAGCAGTTTATTTTTCTTCCCTTTTGAGGTTCTTAAGGTTCTTGGACCTTAGATGTGACCTCCAGCTGATTTTTTTTTTTGTATTTGTGTTTGAACTCTTTATTAAAGTTGTGGTTTTTTTGTGGTTTTTTTTGCGAGGCAGTGAGGATCACATGTGCTGCGGAGGTCTGGAGAAAGTTCTGGAGAAAGTGGTGGAGAAACGTATGCAGGATCTGGAGAACAGGTTGAAGGAGCACATGGACACACGCCTGGATGCTCTTCAGCAACGACTGGAGCTCACACTACATCAACTCGCGCTCCTCACGAGCACGCCGAACCCGCAGTAAACCTGCTCACCGGAACAGCCGAGCCAGAGTGCTTTCTGAGGACGGGATTTATTTAAATAACTTTGCTAACAGTTTGGCTGAAGGGATTGTTGCTAACCTTTACGGTTTCTTCCTGAAAACCATCTGAAACTTTAATGGTTATGCTGAGAAATAACGTTTCTAATGTTTGAACAGGTGAACCACAGGTTTTTAACGATTGCTGGTCACTTGTTTGCTAATTTTTATTGACGGTGATGGACACACAGCTAATAATTCACACGACTCAGAGTCAACATTATCGCCAATGCTGCTTTTCCAGCTGCTAATGTTCACTGTAAACACATTTATCAAGCTTGACGTGTGTTTTAATCAGAATTTAACTGGTTTGCGGTTTCAGTGAAAGAAATGTTGTTGTTTTTTTTAACCCAGTGATGGCACTGAAATCCAGGAGGCTGAACCTGAACACCAGCACGTCACTCCAAGACGCCTGACTGATTCGGTTCATTCTGTCGAATTCTTTTGGCCGAAAACGAAAGCGTGCGGTGGTTCAGCCTCCTGGGATCTGATCTTAAGAAGGTTTAAATCATGTTGTTTGAGGTGTTTGTTCATTGACATTGTACTTAATGGTTTACATTAAACCAACTGAAGAACTAAGGACAAAAAAAAGAAAACATTAAAACGTGGTTATACTGAGACACAGAGTTCCTCTTACGTTTCCCAGAATTTTTCCTTTCCAGTCACATTTCCTCGTGGTGTTGCCGAATTAGTGACTTGGAGACCTTTTAGACCTCTTTAGTGACTTTATTTCACAAAACGGCCTAACGACAAATCTAGTGAGAAAGCAGATTCAACTGACTTACAACCAGTCTGTAACACCAACAGCCAATCACTGATCACCATTATTCCCTACGACCAATCACTGATCACCATTATTCCCTACGACCAATCACTGATCACCATTGTTCCCAACGACCAATCACTGATCACCATTGTTCCTGACGTCCAATCACTGATCACCATTGTTTTTGATGGCCAATCACTGATCACCATTGTTTTTGACGTCCAATCACTGATCACCATTTGTCCCTCCCACACACCTCTTTGTTCTTCATGCCCAAAGATGATTCTTTCAATTAGAAATGTTTCAGTCTATAATTTATTTCTGATAAAACTCTACTCTATTCCATTCTATTCTATTCTAAGTGTCTTCAGAAAATCCTACACCATGAAACAGTTTTTCATATGCAAATGATCATGATGATTCTACGCAAATGATTCTATGACATCATCTGTTGACTTGTAGCAGCTTTTTGAGCACTCATGAACTACTTTCCCTGAACAGATTTGGCAACAGCGTCTGCACAGCATGAACTCGGTGCGGTTCCGTGCTGATTAATGACATGGCTCTGAGCTCGGATTTTTTGGGAGTATCCCAGCATCTGTGTTGGAATTAAAAAAAAAAAAAAGAAGACGGCTCACTTAGAGGAACTGGGGTAGAAGCCAAGACACCACAGCTGAACAAACACACTATGAGACTTCTGAAAACTTACCAACTCAGCTCTAAGCAAACAATGACCTGGAACTGTTCCGTAAACCCTCCTCGCTGTACCCCGCTTTAACGTCATTCTGCTTGGGATTCGGTTTAACTGAGGAATAAACCACGATGGGACATGCTGTTGCAGGAAAATAATCAGCGACGGGGTGGTGTGATGAAGCAGCCTTACTGTTACCACCCAAACGTTGATTAATTTTCCTGTAACAGCACGTCCCACAGCAATTTTACTGAATAATTTGTTCACAAACACTTGTTCAACATTGATGTGGAATAATTAGATATAATTTAAATGAAGTTGAGAGAAAAATATGCCTGCAAACTCCACCCACTTTAGCGACACACTTAACATTTCATACAATTTCATACAGAAATCCATGCAAGGAAGTTTTCTGCCTGTATTAGTCAGCGTTCGCCCTATCGTCACAAGATCACGAGTTCAAATCCTGTCGATGCAGTAGCTGAGAGAGCAAAACTGGCTGTGCTGTCTGGTGGGAGGGGCATACTCACTCTCTCTCCTGTCAATCACAGTGACACTAGCCAATCATGGCCATCTGTGAGCTCATGTATGAGGAAGAGGGCAGATAGCGCTTTCCTCGGAGTGTGTCGCTGCGTTCACGCCATTTTGGAGTTACCGTAATTACTAGATGACAACCCAGACGTTCTACTTGGAGCCGTTTACGTCCTCGGACTCGGAATTATGCGTTTCTGTACGGCAAAATGAATCCATATGAGATGATGATGATGTTGACAACTGCAAAATCCATAATTACAACATTTTGAGTGTTTCCGCATGACGTTGTAGGGGTCAGGTGGTGCAAATCAGAGCTCTCAGAAAATTCCTAGTTTACAAGTTGTTATGAGATCTACAAGGACGTGAACGCTTTTCATAAGTCGGAATCTCGTAATTACGGTAATTACGACATGGCGTGAACGCAGCCTGTTACGCCACCCTGTGACTCAGCATGAGTTTGAAAAGATGCGCTTGGATGGCTTCACGTGTCCAGAGGAAGCGTTCGTTAGCCTTCACCGTCTCCGGTTGGTAGCTGTCATATGACAGAGGAGCGCTGACTGGTGGGCGGGACTTGGCAATGAGTAGCTTGGTCAAAGAGTTGAGGTCGAACAGTAAGCTACTTTTGGGCTGTGGGAGACATTTGTTTCAAGGTCAAAGCTTTTAAAGTCATGTGGGTAATGGGTGGAGATGTACAGAAAGATCTACAGCAGGAGGTTTTTCTTCAATTAAACACCCACACGTCTTTAAGGATCAGCCAGAACACAGCAGAGGAAGTCCAACTGTTTCAGCAAAAACCGAAGACCCGGCTGGCCTCTTTCCAAAATATACAAGTTTCTTAAAGGAGGGGGAAAAAAACCATAACCATACAGTTAGAACTTCAGGAACTTGTAAGTCGTGTTGAAGCTGATGGAGTACTGCAAAATAAGCCATCAAGTCAAAATAGTGAATACAGTCACATTGATGTAGTATTATCTATTACAAGATGACAATAAACCAAATGTAAGATTATTAAACCTATGTCTAGACATGTATAGACACATTTCAAGCTTTAAATGTTCTTATTCTACTGGCAGAACATTCTAGAAATAAATGCTAGGAATTAGCGGAATGATCTGCCAATAGAACAATTGAACAATATTTTCATTTTTTGCAGTGTAGTATCAGATTATAGCTTACTATAAGAAAAAAAAAAACACTGAGAATCAGAGCAGTATGTCAGAAATGAAGTCTGACATCATGAAGATTAGCAAGTTACGGTACACGTTGTGGAACATTAACTGGAACGTGAACCTCAGTGAAATGTTGATCCCAGTTACGGCCCTGAAGATTCTGAAAACACACTGAATTACTCTAATGGTTCTTGACTTCTGTAATAACGTCATTGCCTATTAAAAAAAAAAAACCTAGCTTACAGAAAATTCTGGGTTCTGACAGCTGGAGAAGTGCAGATGTTCGGTGCAGTCAAGGGTCACTGCGCTGAGGTTGGAGAGTTTGTGAGAAGAAAACCAGGCGAGTCTCAGTGAAAGAATGGGAAAAGTTTAACTCACAGCATCATCACGCTCTCAAGTCCACTGAAATCTCTGCTGTGAAGATTACTCTGCACAATATCATCTCTTAGCAAGTAAAAATATCTTCATATTTCTCTTTAATTCCTCTTAATATTTCTCTTTATTAGATTGCCAATAGAATTTAAGCTTGAAATCAGTAAATATGTCTTGAAAAAGGCTTCATGATCCTCTATTTGTTATATAATAATCTCACAGTGAGAAATATTAGAGCTTTTCCTTTATTTAAGATATTTCACTTGCTAAGAATAATGTAGTAATAATGTGATGCATTTCTCGTAATGTTTTCTCATAATAACGAGATGCTTTTCATGTAACAAGATGATTGTTATGTAATAACGAGGTGCTTTTCACGTAATAGCAACATCCTTTTCTCATAACAACGAGATTCTTTTCACATAAAAACGAGATGCTTTTCACGTAACAAGATGATTGTCACGTAACAACGAGATGCTTTTCACGTAATAGCAACATCCTTTTCTCATAACAACGAGATGCTTTTCACATAAAAATGAGATGCTTTTCACGTAACATGATGATTGTCACGTAACAACGAGATGCTTTTCATGTAACAAGACGCTTTTCACGTAACAATGAGAAGCTTTTCTCATAACGAAATACTTTTCTCATAAGATTCTTTTCACGTAATAACGAGACACTTTTCACGTAACGAGATGCTTTTCACGTAACGAGATACTTTTCACGTAACAATGAGATTCTTTTCTCGTAACAAGATTCTTTTCAGGTAACAACGAGAAGCTTTTCACGTAGCAACAAGATGCTTTTCTCGTAAGAACGAGATGCTTTTCTTGTAATAACACAAAGTATTTTTTTGTATTGAGATGTTTTCTCGTAATAACAGCGAGCTTTTCTCGTAAAATAATGTGATGCTCGTAATATTGTTATTGCTTTCTCGTAATATGATGCTTTTTTTGTAATAACATAATGCTTTCTCATTACAAGATTTTTTTTCTCAGTAATGTGATGCTTTTCTAGTAATAACGAGAGGTTTTTTCATAATACAGTGATCCCTTTCTAGTAATAACGAGATGTTTTCTCGTAATAATGAGATGCTTAAAACAGTGAACATTTTAGCGTGTGAGTGCGTGAGAAAGAAAACAAAAACACTGAGGAGTAAAAAAACAGGCAAGGGGCAAAACCAGAAGAAAGCCACAAGGTACAAGACGATGCATTAGAGTACTTCACTCCAGCAGGTGATCAGGATAAAGGGGAAAGAGGGGTAATGAGCAACAGGTTAGATTAACTACATTGCCGGAGAACCTTACGAGGAGCTTGAAGGCGTCCTACAGCAGGCCAAACTGGAAATAAACTACATCATAAGTTAAATTCTGCATCTGTGATTCTTCCATCATGAGGAAATGAAGCTAGAAAGGTTTGTTAGGATCAAACTGGACAATCATACCCAGAGAAAACTCCCTCATATCCTCAACATACACACACAAGTGTGTGTGTGTGTGTGTGTGTATTAGATCTGTGTAATGTGTCCTTCTGCAGGTCCTTTAGTGTGTTATTAATGGTTCTTATTATGGTGTAGGAAACATACAGCACATGAATTTAATTTTGACACATAACCATGTATTTAACGGCGTTCTCATAAACACCCTCGGTTGTGTCTCTGACTAATCCCCTCTTCACCCGCTCACTGACGTTTGGTGGACGGTCTCCTCCAGGCAGAGCCACTTCTGTACCATATTCTGTTTTTTTGTTTTTTTTAAATAATGGATTTAACGTCACTCTGAAGGATGTGCTGAGTTTTTGGATATTGTTCCGGACTTGTTTTTGATCGCTCGTTGGTCTTCATGTTCATGTGTGTTTAGCTTCTCGAACACACTCTCAGTTCTTCCAGGAACACGTGTCTTTATACTGAGATCATGAGACCGTGATTAAATCACACAATTCAACTTATGTCACTTCTGATTGTAAGTGTTTTCACCAGAACTAATTTAGCAATTTTGCAATCACAACTTTTACATTTTTGTTTGTAAATAATTTTTTTAACTATAATGATTTTTCCCTCCACTATCATGGACTATTACATGTAGATCCATGACGTATAATCCCAGTTACAGTGAGGAGAAATATGTATTTGGACACGTTTGTTTTTGTTTTTTAATATACTTTCAGTGCATATATACACTGCACATTATCAACTACACACATAGTGTCTTTTGACTTTGTACTTATAAATATCAACAAAAAAAAACAACTATGTATTCATAAGCATAAACAAAGATATGCTAAAAAAAAAAAAAAAAATGATTAAAAACTCCTTTGTTGCAAAGCCGTTGTTGGCAGTTACAGCTTCAAGACGTCTATGGTAAGAAATAATTAGTACATCACTCCATTCATGATTCCTTGGATGAAGTGTAATACCCGAGGACTGTTTGCAGAGAAGCTGCTCCATATCATGATGCTCCCATCACCATGCTTCATTGCAGATATGGTGTTCTTGGGATCATACAATCAACCCTTCTTTCTCCAAACATAATGAGCTGAATTATTGCTAAAGACTTCTATTTGTGTTTTATCTGACCAGAGTATATTGTTCCCAAGAGTTCTGATTGGTCTGAATGCTTTTCGACATGCATCTCTGTGCTTATTTTTTTAAGCAGAGGAGTTTAGCGTGAGGTGTTGGAGATGTTTGTGGTGCAGTTCTTTGCTTATTCATTGTTCTCTGTGTATCTGTTGTTCCTGCTGCTTTCGGGTCGTCCTGCAACTCTTTTCGAGTGATTACTGGCTTCTCTCTTACCTTCCTTATTATTAGTCTGAGAGCGTGTTGGGAAATCTTGCTTCAGAGACGATGAGTTGTGGTTCCATGAACTTTTCACCTGCATCTTATGGAACCTGTTGTCTCTGCTACGGCTCTGTAGCGTCTTGTTTAATAACGATGTCCCTGAGAACTTCATCCTTCACCTTCACCTTCACCATGAGTGCTACTTGTTACCGTAATCTTTCCAACCAATCTTATATAATGACACCAGAACATCTTTTGCAGCATTTATATTGAAATTGACTGAATAATAATAAAAGATAAAGTACATCAAAAGGATAAAGCTGTGCAGTGAGAATATGAATAACGACAAGTCCAAGTACCAAGAAAGTTTTATTTTTAATGTTTCCTGTTAGTGTGCTGAGAGATCAACTCTGTAGTTCTGTACATGTTCATACATACATTAACAACCTGATGTATCAGTCAGTAATTCTGCTTATAAAGCCTGAATTAACAGGAATATTCAATCAATAGCATTGCTAATGTACATTTCTGATGGATCTACACCAAACTCCACCGACAGTTCATGCTAGTTTTAATCTGAGACGCTCCCCGTGTTAATTCTGTTAATTCATAAAATGTTCAAATATTCAGGAATGAAGCAGCTTTAAATTTTGTGATATAAGTATGATATAAGACTCCGTTTCTCCAGCACGATCCTGTTATTACTCGGTTTCTCTCATGTGAAGTGTAATATATGAGTATAAACACAAAAATAATTAATAAATGCAACAATTTCGCTGATGTACATAAAAAATAATACACAGCCAAGAGTTCCTCGCTTTAAAAAACAGAATCTGATACATGATTTTTTTAATAATCCTAACTGAGTAATGGCAGACTGCAGATTTGACGGTTTTGAAGCAAGACACAAAAACAAGAGTAAACATTTCAGCGTACTGATCTCAAAAGTTTAAATATTGTGGGATTTACTAAGAAAAAAGATTTTAAAAAATGACTAAAACAAAATGAACACGGCTCCAGATACACCATGCTCCGTGAAATGTCTGTGTTCTTTCGTTTTATAGCTAAGAACCAGCTCAAAGTAGAGCAGGGGGTCGCGACGTGACGTGACGAGAGGTCAAGGGTCAATCTCCTCAGGCACGATGGTGAGGATGACGTCCTCGTTTCCTCGCCGAACCACCATGCGGAGCGAGTTGTCTTTTTTGATGGCGGCGCTGACGTCGCTGGCTGACGCGATTTGCTCGCCGTTAATGCTGATGATGACGTCATTTTCCTGCAGACCTCCGCTACGACGCGACGAATGAACATGTTAGCAATATTCATTACGTTTAGCTAAAGTACAGCAGTTTAGCTAGCATAACTTATACAGTGGAGAATTTATTCCAGTTTAGCTAATATATACACATCAGTGACAATATTTATACACATTAGATAAAGTACACCAAAAAAACTACATACAGTGGATTTAATTTAGACCAGTTTAGCTAATATACAGCTAATATTCTATATATACAGTATATAGTACAGATTTTTACAGTTTAGCTAAAGTACACCAGTTAAGCTAGCAAACTTTATACACCAATTTAGCTAATACCTAGCTAACAGCATTATTTAATCAGATTAGCTAATACCTAGCTAACAGCATTATTTATACAGATTAGCTAATATGTAGCTAATAGCATAATTTATACAGATTAGCGAATACCTATCTTATATCTTTATTTATACAGATTAGCTAATACCTAGCTAACAGCATTATTTATACAGATTAGATAATACCTAGCTAACAGCATTATTTATACAGATTAGCTAACACATAGCTAACAGCATTATTTATACAGATTAGATAACACATAGCTAATAGCATTATTTAACATTGTTTTATAATTTAGCTAATCTACATCAGCTTAGCTAACAAACACAGAGAGCATGTAATACACCAGCAGCATTAGCAGCAGTTTGAGTAGAACAGGTGTGTGTGTGTGTGTGTGTGTGTGTGTGTGTGTGTTTGTGTGTGTGCCCAACTACAGACTCAACAACACATTCCTTCTTTCTTTCTTTCTCTTTCAAATGCCGCTTTGGTCGTAAAATCACAAACTTTGTACGTTTTGGAAATAAAGGACAGTGAGCCGTTTAGAGGCTGAATCTTATTGGTGAACTGAGTCAAATGTCCTGACTCACTGAAAAGAGTGAAAGAAAGAAAGAATTCCCATCACTACAAGACACGCCTGCTGCGATCTGCACACATCTAACGTCCAGCATCATCCTCCCTCGCTTTCATTCTTTCTTTCTTTTGTCCAAAAACATAAAATTTAGGGTTTTTTTGGGCCTCAAAGCGTTTTCATTCACAGTCATGTCACTAACCACATGGAGAGATGGTTTCCCTCAGCATGTGGTAACTTCAGTTTTAAACAGGAAGTGGCATTCAGGCTTACACACACACACACACACACACACACACCCTGCCGTTTCTGCTCCAGTGTGTCATTACCATGTACTGTATGACTTCATTACAAAGACGAGCCAAGCCTGCGCACAATGACGTGACTTAACTGGGCCTTACAGCAAGCTTTTACTTCTTTATTTCTGCTCATGTGCTTAGCCTGGGAACGGGCCGGTACCGCTGAGGTCCAACTGAACCCTGAACTCTTACTCTACACTCACAGTAGCAAGCAACAAAGCGACAGATGAGCGTTCATTTTCTGTGTGTGTGTGCGACATGGAGTCACTTGAGTATCACTTGAGTTCAGATTATCTGCATTCTATGCAAATTTGGGTTTCACACGGTGAAGCGACAAATCCAAGCGACTGGCTCAAATGATTCCTCAGAACAATTCTATAGTGCGTGTGGTCCAACATCTCTTCAGTTCCCCATTCACAACCTGGAATTAGTTCCCATTTACTGGTTGCTATACAAAATGGAAGAAAAACCTACATACGACCTCTGATTTAATGTTGTACGTAGCTAGTACAGTTAGCTCGTTTTGCTAATCTAATCTGAGAACGAAGCTAGTACGAAGCCAAGCGCGTAACACGTAAATCACACAACTGACTTGTGTTTAACTAGTTTAATTAGTTACATTAATATTTATTAATTATATTTCAAGATAAATTCTATTTTAAGTTGCTACCGTTTCTCATTAGAACTAAAAAAAAAAAACCATGATGGACAGGCCACACCCACAAGCGACAAACTACATGTGACATGATAGACTTGTCACGTGCTGGTAATAGATGTCCTGCTGACCCACTCCATCACATCTGAGCCATACATAACAATATTTATTTTAAAATATCTCATATATCTTATCTTTTATTTCAGACAGTAATCAAGACAATATCTACGGAAATACCATCCACTCCCACGTCTGCTCTTACGCAGGCACGCTTGGGAGTGGAAAGTATTTTGTATCTAGAATCTACTCACGTTTCTGCTGGAGTTTTGGGAATGACCTCGATGACGTATGCGCCAGAGGTGACGTCCGGGAAATCGGTTATCCTTCCTTTCAACTCCTTAGCAAGACTACAAGAGAATCAAGAGATCCATAATGTTAATAAGCATACCCACTTTTTTGCTTTTGGAAGTGTACGGTATTATATTAAGAAACCAGAGTGTGGGCTTTAACAGTTCTTTGCTTTCTAACATCCAGGGAAGTTTGAAGTTTGTTCCTGAGGTGCTCACTCAACATTACTGTTAACATCATGAGCAGAACTTCATATATGGCATAACAATCACAGCAACAATGATAGCTGAGTCTGATTATTAACAATGAAAATCAATATGTAAGGAATAAAACACTTCGGGGCAGACTGTTATAAGAAAATAATCAATGACAGGGTGGTGTAGTTGATTATTTTCCTGTAACCACACATCTGAAAGTGTTTATTCCTTTTATACCACAGCAATTTGCAACGATTCGTTTTTTTAAAAAAATTATTTATTAAAGAACGACATACTTTTCTATCTATTTATAGTTACTTTAATGTTGTGGAATGTTGGTGAAACAACGTCGTTCCCTCACCAGCCTCTCTTTATTCTCTCTCGTGAAGTTAATAAGACAAAAACAAACGCAGCTTGTTACGCATGTTACCGAGAAACCGCAAAGAAGCGTAAACTCCTCTGTCCTGAAGATGTCGGAAAACTTAAAGTTACAGCTCTACCTCTGACACTGGAGACTCCTTAAAGGTTTAAGGTTAAATAAATTAAGGTTAAATAAATGTCTCCATACAGAAAAGTTCACCATATCAATTAATATACGTTATCCGTTTATCATCCACTGTACGAGTCCCTGTGAATGAGCTGTTACTATAGAAACGATAATGTATTAGAACGAGCGCATTAATAAGAACCTGCGCTACTTCGTAGCTTTATTGCTTTATTTTGCTAGGCACTCAGGATGTCAGGTTGGTAGAAGCACGTTAAAGTCAGTACTGCGGCTCAGGACAGGAGTTACAGAGGTTCCACTCACGTTGGGGTGAGGCTCATCATTCTCACGCCGATATACTTCTTTTTTGTGGTGTTTTTTCCTGTTAAAAAAATTTAACACATCAGAATGCTGTATTTCAGCCAAACTGGAAATTTTTCATGTCTATCAGATCTCATAATAGTACTAATCCATGACTAGCACTTCTACTGTTGGTAAGAGGAGAGCTACTTGTATATAGCAGGGGAAAACAAAGAAAAAAGATCAGATCTAGTCCTTGTCTCTAACCTTTGGCCTGTCGATCATGAGACTCAGTAAGGAACTGGCGGATCTTGTCAGAGGGAATGGCGAAGGAGATCCCAGCAGTCACCTTCAGAGTATTAATCCCTATGACCTCTCCATCCTACACACACACACACACACACACACACACACAATCATAAACACATTCCACACCACACAACCACAACCATCTGGCTGAAAACGTGTTCTATTTCACCGTCGGTAAATGCCAGGAGCGGTGAAAATCACCCCATATCATCTTTCCTAGACCTTTCAACCACGTCATGTATGATGCTGTATTTGCAACTAATACCACTGTCATACCGCCATCTTCCACATTCTTCTTGCCTTGTACACCATATAGACTTGAAAATCTGGTGTAATCCAAAGCTAGTGATACCCTCCTCTCATCTGAGTATCTGAGTATATTTTTTCACATTAGTGCTTTTCTAGTGATCAGCTACAGTACTCTGAGATACCTGCTAGCTTCGAGTTGGATTTCCCTCGGTAGTATTGGTCTACCAATTTGCACTGTGTTGCTGCTCAGTTACCATTGGGCCGGGTTCTCTTCTGAGTACTTCACATCCCATGCCTTTAGTTGACCAATGGGCCTGTAACCACATGCTGCTATAATGGTTGTGAGGCTTTTCATTGCTGTTCTATTTGCTATGTTAGCTGGATTCTGCTAACACTGGGGCTGGAGTCAGGGTTAGGGTTAGGGTTAGGGTTAGGGTCAGGTATCCCCTTATTCTCCCCCTGCCGGGAGGGAATCTGCATCTGTGCTATCTGCTCAGAGCATTCCACATCCCTCGCTATCTAACCAACCAGCAGGCCTGTGGCTACATACCACTAGCATGGCTTGGTGGTTTTCTATCACCATATCACACAGTGTTCTTGGATTAGTTTGGTTAAATAACTGGATTTCCTGTAATATGTAGCTCTGAGACTGGAGATGGTTTTTCTGTCCACATAACGGACCCCTCAATCCTTCATGATACATCATGTGGTTAACCAAGTGTGTCTTAATCTCTGATTTGCTTGCTGGAGACATAAGGCTTTTCCAACAAAAGTTGGCAGCTTGGGAGAGGTTGCATGGTTGCATGGTTGGCCACATGTTGGTCCACTCTCACAAGGTCTTGGCATTCAGATATATCTATCATCAGGATGGCCCTCACCTCAAGTATGGAATCTTCCATTTATGGTGAGCCTCACTGAGAGTAACTCATCTACTGGGGCTGGACTGTGGTGCAATGAAAAAGTAACATTACCCAGAAGTTTTGGCAAGGCACAGGTGGACCTCACTGGTGGAGCTGCACAGCCCACTGGGACAGGATGACCTGACCATCTACTATACGCAGTTCCTCCTCTTACCACACTGTACAGAATTCATGAGTTATGCCACTGAGTGGCCCTGGGTTGTCTGGCAAGACCTTGGTTTCCTCTGCTGCTTTTGGTAATGATTGGAACACCTGATGGCCAAATGGATGGCACCCCCAGGCAGGTCACATTTACAGTACAGTACATTTGTTCATTTGGCTGATGATTTCATCCAAAATGACTTAATTGAAACAGGTTAAGGGTCTTACTCAAGGACCCAACAGTGGCAGTTTGGCACTGCCAGGACTTGAACTCACAACTTTTTAAGCAGGAGCCCAAAGCTTTAACCTTTAACTTCCATGTGCCTGTAGGCTTCCATGTGCCTGTAGGTTTCAACCTAGCAATTCAGGAAACACCCATGAACGCAACACCCCTGAGTACACAGGCCTTGCATGCTCCTGTATGCGTAGGTGAGTGATGTGCAAATCATTCATTGGATACACTGCATTGCCTGATTCCCAAAACACTAACTTTTCTTCAGGGACTGCTAGACATTGGCAAATCCCCGTCTACACTAAAAGTTTATGTAGTGACCTTTACAGTACACCACAGAACCATGCACAGTATCTCTCTGGGGGCTCAGGAAATTATTTTGACCTTTCACTAGATGTATCCATCTGCCATGATTTTCCCAAGAGCCTATTGTGTGATCTCTTCCTTGTTTTGGAGACTTTTAAGGCCCCTCCGTGCAAGCCAATGCAAGATGCCGAACTGAAATGGGTGTCTCTGAAAGAGATCACGTCATCAAATCGAGTGGGAGAACTGCATGGTCTGCCGGATGACTCTGGCGTGACCTTTCGGTTGAACCCAGGGTTTCTGACCAAGGTCATATGAATTATGTAAATCAATCAATTGGTCCTGCAGTGTATCAAGATGGTGAGCCTGCAAAGTGTTCCTTGTGCCTGCTTCAGACCTTACGGTACTATTTAGATAACAATATGGCCAATGGGTGAGCTGGACCTCCAGTACCTTTTTTAAAACATGCCACTCTATGCCACTCCTCTCCCTGGAGCTCCAGGAAGTTAGTGTTGCTGCTATTTGGGCATCACTGTGCATTTTTTCCAGGTTCTATGAAGTTAACATCGTCATTGGCATGAGAGTGGCGGTCATCTCCAAACAACTCGGCAAGAAGGTTCCAGGGAAAGATGGCTTTATGGTGGTTATCCGGGGTTCATAGAACTATAGTACATACATACAAAAGCAGCATTTACCCCACCATCTTCCCCACCATCTTCAGGGTCTCTCATTGCTGATTCAAATACTATATCACTTCGTGACTTTATTGGAAGGTCTTGGCATGCATGCACGCACACAAGAACGTATCCCGGTGATTCGCACTGCCCTTGGCGGTTATCCAGGCTTCAGAGAACAACAGTTACATATATAAGTAGCATTTACCTCACCCACCTTCTGTCTATTATAATATTGACATGGAAATCATGGAAGAATGAAATCTGGCTTACCAGGTTCACCAAAGGTCCTCCTGAATTTCCGTACTAGCAGGAAAAAAAGTGTATTTTAGTACAGTAATATGTATAAACAATAAGAAAACAGAGAATCAGCCCTGTTATTTGCAGGAACAGGTGTGTATATTAAATGCAAGCCTGCCACTTTGTTAGATAACTATTCAAACCAGAAAGAATTTACAAGTTATTACAGGACATGGACCGCCAAATTTATGATGGCTGGAGCTTGTTGAGGCTGAAAAAGTAGGTGTGACTCAAATACCTTTGAGTAGCATTAAAAAACTGTTGGCACCGTTGGAAAGAGAGGAAGGAAAAGGGGGTAAGGAACAATGGCTTTGCTCTTGTTTGCACTTTTTAATTTTTTTGTTTACTATATTATGAACAAAGTGAAATTCACATATTATTCACTTGTATAAGCACTGAGTCTTCATTAACTTTTAAGTCTTTATTACTGGCACTTCTAAAAGGCATTATATGTTTTTTGGGTTAGTTTGGCCTCAGGCATAGCCTACATTTGGTAAAAAGGAGTTAAAAGCTAACAATTCAACAAAATTTATACTAATAGTAAGAGCTACAGGATTAAAATATTAATTTTATAACCTTCTTTGAAGGCTTTGTACCAGATTAGATGAGGTCACAAATCGTCCCATTGTCTCCTGTAATATTATATTGCGGTTTCAAACCATTTTTGTCCAGCAGCATATGACCATTGTCCTTTGATACGTGGTGTAACACAAGTAACCCACTGAGTGATCTATTTGGTTTATGAATAATAAAAATTGATCTTACATTGATGATGGCATCGGTCTGGATGTAGTCCATGTCTGAGTTGCGGAGACCAAGCTCCTTGCCGCCGCGCTGAGTGGTGCTAACGATTCCTGTCGTCACAGTGTTCTGGAGGGAGAAGGGGCTGCCGATGGCGACCACAAACTCGCCGGGCCTCAGATCAGCTGAGCTGCCCAGCAGCAGCACTGGAAGCTTCACCTGCAATACAAATTATTTTTTTTAACCTACACTAGGCTCCAGCATATTCATAAAAAGCTATTTGAATCCTAGGGTGTGATGTACAAGCAGGTTTTAAGGCTGTGACCCTGTGTTCACTCTACCAGTGTTGCTTGTATTCACTTGTGGGAGTGGCCTGTACGGCATTTTTTAGGTCCAAATAATAGTAGCTATATGTAGCTATGTTATATAATATGTTTAAATATGTAATATAATGTAAATTTACATACTCATAACTGATAATTGAATGCTGGAGTTGATAACACAGATTAAAATCGAAGTGGGTGTTGTTCTTTCTCTTGTGAGTAGCTTGTACGGAAACGTAGCTGAGATGTGTGGATTGACCAAGGCTTTCACACAACCCTTGTGCGACACATCCAGCGTGAATTCAGGGTAATGTTTAGTGCATTACCAGCTGTAGGTATAGCAAATAAAGATATAGCAAAAAAAGTTGTATGAATATCCTTTAGTCAATGACAAAAAACTAAATGCTCCTATGGGCTTACATGAGCATAGAGGATGGCCAACATACTTTGTTTTCAATATGTTTCAAACATGTTTTTGTTGTCCACGTTTCAATTTTTTTAAGACAGGCTTTATTTAAAAAGATCAACCCATCTCACATTACCCATCATACCCCATATTGTCTACTGACCTACACAGTAAAGATTTTCAACACAGTAACAAACCCAAATAAGCTGCATGTCCTCCTCCTGCAGTGCAGTAAAATGTAGTGACTCTTTCCAAAAATACCGCCCAACATCGCCTCCGAATCTTCTACCCCCAGCAACCTACAATCATGTTCTTTCACTCCAAAGGCCATATTCCGCACCAAATTTGGATTTTTCTAAATGTAGTCACCAAATTACATGTCATTTTCAATGTGATACAATGCATCATCTTATCCAGATCCTGTATTTGAGGCCACATCTTTTTTATTCAACAGCATGATGACAATGGTACTGCAATTTTACTGTTACTTGTAACCTTTAGCTGTATTTTGTGGGAGAGCTAATTTAAGGACATGCTGAGCTTGTGCTGGTGTCGAATGACTGTTTGCAACTAAGCATAACTATACACCAGTCTGAACTCCAAATCGATAAAAAAAAGACTGAGCACAGCGCCGGGGTCCTACTTTCTAATGAAATTCTTTGGAGGGTTTGCTTATTTGCCTCCTTTGACATTTGGTACAGTGATTAGGGAACCTTATTTAGCATTGTTCAGCAGAAGTACTTTATTGAATGTCAAGTACCCCTGTCTCTCTCAAACCTTTTGTACATCATTTTATTAGATTCATTTTCCTTTTGCTTCTCCTGGTGGGGGCCATGGTTGCAACAGGCTGAGAAGGTCAGCCAAGACTTCTCCATCCCAAGCCAGGGATTCCAGCTGGGGGATTCTCAGTTGTTCCCAAGCAAATTGTAAGATATAATCTATCCAGTGGGTCCTGGGTCTGCTCCAGGGTCTCCATCCAGTGGGATTTGCCTGATATAGCTCTACTGACCAGCGGGCAACCTTGTAAGGTAAGCAAACCACCTCTCAATGTGGAGAATTTCTAATCTGAGGCTCTCCCAGATTGCTGGACTCTTCCTATCGCATAGAGTAAGCCAAGAAACCCTGTGGAGGAACCTTATTTCTGCCACCTAACTTTATTACTCAGTCAATATCCACAGTGAGGGAAGGCAAACCAATAACCTTGAGCCAATGGGTAGCTAGCTGTAGGGAGTGAAACTTGTATTTTCAGATTTGTTCTTGTTCTTTGGACCAAGAATGTCTGCAAATATTCACACTCTTTCAAGGACACCAGAGGACGGTTTGGTTTGACCGCACAAGATCTCACTTAGCTAGAGGCAGATCAGTGGCGCATGCTGGTATGAAAAGACTGACCCAGATTCGATTCTGGACGCTACTGAAGCTGGAGTTAAACATGGTGTTAAAACCTGCTGTACACACTGCATCCTCCATCCATCATTAAAGTATAAGGAGCACTGAATCACTGAAGCTGGAAACTGAAGCTCAGTTTGACGCATTCTTTACAGCACAAATAAAACAGCCTATAAATAGTGAGATCCTGAAAGAGTTTTTGCTTTAACTATGGAAAAGACCACTTTTCTGAGTTAGTAAAAATTAGTAGTCATGAAACCCCTAAAACATAGTTTGCATATCTGTAAAACATTCATATCTGTGAAACATTCATGGCCATGTTGAATTAAACTAGCATTACATTTGTGCATCGACTAACTGAAATATAAAAGCACCAAAACAGTGTGAAAACGATGGAAAAAAGCTGCCTGTTCTAGAGGCTTCCAATAACTGTCACACAGCTTCTTCATGCCAACACTATGTCTAGATTTGTTGGTGTTTGTTGGAGGACGTTGGGCTGTGGTGGCCTGCAGTTAACTCGGCAGGAACCCAGGCATCACGGCCACAGAGGAAGTATGTGTCACTGGCTAGACACCTTGTGCACTTTTTTTGCTTGGATGGTATTCACCAAAAACCTGGACATAGTCAGAATAGGGTACAATTTAAAATCTAAACAGCTTGTACAGTTGTGAAGAACGGACAAGCTTTGGTTTTTCAAAAATCCATTTCCCATTACCTCACAGTTACAGCCGTCTGTCATAATGTTCCTTGTGGTCATATGCTGGATTGTGTCTTCTCTGGTTTTTCAACAGTACATAAAGCATCATTAATGGTCCTATGGGGGTGCTGTGCCAATAAAAATCCAGAGAGAAGTGCTAGTGAGAGAGAAAGAGAAAGAGGAGGCAGACTATCCCTGACTCTCTTCACTTTGAGTAAACGCTTGTTGCAGTAGCTTTAGTCTCTTGCAGTGCTGCTGAAGTATTTGTGGTTAATGATATCCTGTTATATTCTGGGTATGTAATAAATTCTGTGAATATTTAAGAACTCGAGTCTGGTCTTGGACTCCAGTCCGGCCTCGAGATGTTTTTTTGTATTGACTTGAACTTGTCTCAGACTTACTGGCAGTTATACTTGGACTTGTCTCAGTCTTGTGCACTGGTGTCACTAAATATTGTCTTAGCCACAACTGAGAGTTTGTAAAAATAGTGTTTGTGTTGTTTTTTTTCTTTTTACATGCACAGTGTTTGACAAGAAGCAATTCCTTCTTTTAGAAATAATTGGTGCTATGCGTGAATAAAGCCACGCATTGGGTCAGTGTAAAGTAAAGGCATGGCCTTGAAAAAGATTTCATGATTTTTTTGGTCTTAATCATGTCTCAGTCTGGATCTTGACTTGACCTTGACTAGTCCTGGTCTTGGACTTATCCTGGACTTAACAATGGCTTTCAGCCCTGCAGATTACAGCCCTAGTGGAAGGGAAGTCCACTCTCTCATTCAAGTTACCACAACATGAGCAGGTGGTCTTAACACTCACCCAAAATACTAAAGTTTTGCAGTTCATAGTTAATGCAATAAAAAATAGACTGCTTATTTGACAAATGCTCATCAATCACCATTAATCTATTTCAGATTGAAATTTCAGATTGTACAGCTTATCATGAAATACTGTATGTTCAGCAATGTGTTCACCAGAACAGCTACATCAAGTCCATTTCAATGTTTGGCAGATGAAAACCCATATGTTCTACAACAGGAGTTCCCAAATGACCCACATGTGACATTTTCTGTGACCCCAAGCCTTGATCTACTGTTTTTTTTTCACTACAGACCTTCGTCATCATTTTCAGTGCATGCACAGACATATCCGTGTTCTCTGTTTTTGCAGTGATTTAGTTTCTCCTCGTTATTTACAGTCACACTAACGGCAAATCCATATTTAATAAATGTTTCAGCATATTTTCATGTTTGTTTTCTTGACCTCTGTTGTTCCACTGAGTCAGACACTCGATGTTGTTTAGGAACTAACAGAGGGAGATGGAAGGAGAAAGCTGAACTCCTACGCTAGTGCAGCCAGTCACGATTGCGAAAATAGGACTGAAATGTGGCTTGCTTGCATAAGACTCCCAGAAACCTTTCAAAATGATGTCGTGACCCCATTTGTAAATCAAGTGACCCCACATGGGCTTGTGACGTCTAGTTTAGGGACTAGAGGAAATACTTTAATAAATATCATTAGGAAAGCGACCCAAACATTCAGGATGGTGACTCAGATTTCCAGTTGGATGAAACAAATTACTTCTGGCATATATATTAACCAATTCCAGTCTAAAGTAATGTCGCGACCCATTTGGTCTCCTGAACCTTGAACAACTTGTATGTGACTCACTGAAGCCTGATCCATCATGTTTACAACTGGAATATTTCCACTGATGACTTATGAGAAGCGAGAAGGGCAGTTTACTGTGCCTAGAAAGGGATGAAAATCTGTTTATTGAGACCACACAACGGTTGATTCATCACACTGCACATGGAGTGCTTGGTCAACTTTAAAGCTCCCCTGAGGTCAAAATTGGTGTTTCAGAGTTTTTGGACCTGTCCTTTGGTATCATGGTGGTCATAGTCTCACCAATACCACAGTATAGTTAGAAAAAGAAGTTTTGGCGATATTCCAGTTTTAATTTTATAGTTTGTCACTTCCAGGAAAATGATTAAAAATTTCTTTCTTGATATCTCCATACTAGTCTTGTGTTCATCCAATTAAATGCTCCCTAGAATGTAGACGTCCCAGTCCCGAGGGTGTCTCTTGCTGTACAGTACCAACATGTTAGCAGTAGACATGGTTCATCGGTGTGTTCTTGGCCATGTGTCTTCCTACCATCGCTTGGTGGAGAATAAATTCTCTTTACTGTTCTTCATATTTTGCTAGTTCGCTAATCTACTCTATTGACTGCTGTGTAAATCAGTCAAGCATTTGAACACCACGTCACTCTGACTTCCTGTTTCAAAAGGAAATATGTCTACATACGGAATCCAATCACGACTCTCAAGACATTTCATGGGGACTTTGACTAATTCCTATCCACATAAATTCTCTCAAGCATATACTGTATAAGTATAGGAACCAAGTCTGTGAGCTGGCTAGGAGGCTCTCAGGCCCAGAACACATTTCCTTATCTATTCTCCCTGCAAACAGGAGGACATTTGGGAGGGTGTGTGGAGAAATTTGAGACTTAAAAGAAGAATACTAGAAAGAATATGGTGCTGCCTGACCAAGCCATGGTGGTGTTTTACATCAACCACCAAGCGATGTAAAGGCGGGCAAGCAAGCTCTGGAACTGCTGTAGATTCACACTTTCTGTCTCTAGAGCTGCCTAGCTATCGGGCTGATGCAGTGGAATAGCAGTAGCCCAGCGCCCAGGATCGAAAAGTCACAAAGTTGATTTTGAACACCTACAACAGAGTGGAAGACGATTTGACAGTAACAGACACTTTGGGCCAGGATGCTCTGGCACAGAACTGGCCACATCTGTAGCTGTATATCTTTTCTGGGCTCTGTGTTACTGATCAGAAGGTCATGAGTTCAAACCCCAGCACCCACCAAACTGCTAATGTTAGGCCCTTGAGCAAGGCCCTTAACCCTATCAGCTCCATCAAGGCTGACCTGCTGTCTTACCCTGACATTCTAACAAGCTGGAATATGCGAAGAAATTAATTTCACTGTACTGTGACAAAGACTTTCTTGTTATTCTTCTTTTACACTGTGCTCCACATACAGTCCTGACTGTATACCAGCACAGTCTTCTCACTAAGGTGTGAAACACAGAGCAAGAACTTTGAAGAACCATCTCTTTCTGGTTCAACCCTTCAGGTGTACATGGCAGCATTGTCTCTGCACCAGGGGCTGGTTGATAGTTTGCCTCCAGGAGTGCATAAATTAGTCAAAACCTTTTTTAAGGACAAGGAACATCTCTGACTTCCATGCAGATGATGGTCCTGTAGTGAGATCTTTACTTAGTGCTAAGCAGTATCTGCAACTTGCCATTTGAACCAATGGAAGATACAGATATAAAATGGTTCTCGCTTAAAGGCCTCAGCACACTTCATGCAGGAATGATGTCTGTGAGGGTTGTGCGAAAATGAAACCACCTCCATCCACTCACAAGTGCTCCAGAACTACAGTTAGTGCTATTAAAATTTCATCATAATTTCCACGAAGACTACGGGAAGAAGACTGCTCACTGCAAAGTGCTGACAGGATAAACTAAGGCAAGTTGTTGGAGGTACATATACAAATGACAGAACACGAGGATGAGGATATTTTGTTACAAAGAGTAAATAAAAGTAAAGTAGAATAGAAATAAGAAATAATTAATTGTTACGAGAGACCATTAAATAAATCAAAAGTTGAGGACGGTGAGTTTAGCATGCTAGTGAAACCTATGCGATATTTGGAATGACTCGGTTTGGGCACGCCTTGTTTGTAATGACCAATCAGAGTTGTAGCCACGTAGCCACAGAGTTCACCCAGCTTCCATGTGCACAACACAGCTAGTGATGCCTCCGTGCAACATCCGTTTCCTCCGCAATTACATCATATTGCTGTGGAAGCCTTTTGTTCATATTGTTTGTGGACGTGTTTTTTGCTGGGCAGACAAGTTGATGATTTGCATGCGTTATCAGTCATCGTTGGAGACCGGAGCTCAAACATGTAACACCGTGGCTGAAACCAGCTTTCCCACCAAAAGTATTTCCTCTGTAGAGTCCTAATAAACCAGAGGTGTGCAATCATATCCACAAAGGGCCAGCGTGGGTGCAGGTTTTCATTCCAACCAAGCAGGAGCCATACCTGATTCCACCTCCTGATTCCAATCAGATGATCTTGGCTTTCAATAGACTCGGGTATGGCTTCTGCTTGGTTGGAATGAAAACCTGCACCCACGCTGGCCTGATCCGGATAAGATAGGTTTATTACAGAGGTGTCCAATCAATCTATCTGTTCTTGAGGATGAGTTTTCCCAGGCCAGTCCTGTGTCCAGTGAGGGATCTCAAGCACTATGAGCTCTATGTTAAAGCGGGAAAGTTCTGGAATAAAGTGGAAAAAGCAAGTCCATGCATGGCATTTTTGTGCCCTAGTTTAAAAATATTCCGCGCCTGCCAAGATCTTATTAAAATTTTTTTATCAAACATAGCTTATGGCAAACCAAGTGAGAGTACAAGTGCAGACAGAGCATTTACAGTGTACAAGGCCATTTCTGTTGTAGAATATACTGCAAAGATTGGGATTATGGAGTGGATAATATTTGTACCAGGTGATTTAAAAAAAGGTGTATTACAGATATTGTGAATCAGAAATGCGTGCGCACCACAGTGACCTTGTTTCCTATGCAGAGACTGAGAAAAAGAAGAAGAAAGCATCTCCAATGCCTAAACCTTTTGGGCTAGTTTCAGTTCCTGTTAGACGTAGGCTGGAAATTTTGCTGAGATCTGGCAACCCTGAACATAAATAACCTTCCAATTTCTTAATCTTTTGAATTGTTACTGTTCTTGAGGAGAAAAATATCATCTCAAACCTGAGGCTAAAATCAAATGTGTGCATCTGGCATTGACGTTCGTCCAAATAAAAAAAAAAAAGAGAGAGAGATGTAAACAGTTTTGCACATGTGCAGTATGAGCTATATGGTGACTTTCTGAAGACTTACAGTAACAAGCGTGTTATTGTTACTACAGGTGGTGGAGAAACTGTCCAAGACCTCCTCATGATATGATACAGCAAATATGTGTTCATCTTATTCCACCAGGGATTATAACGGTCAATCCTCCCCTCTGAGACCTTGTACTCCATGCAAATTCCTACTTGCTTTGGCTTATTTACAGAGCCCTTGATGGTCCAGATCTCGATGATTCAATGCAAGATCATACAAGATTTACACTACATATTCATTTCAGACATCTACAGAGGTTCATCTCCAGCAGCGCTCTCAGAACATGTGTCTGTAGTGTATGGTTCGGTGTGTAAGAACTCAATGAAATTAAAATGAATCCCAGATGATCTTTTGGAATCAAGACCTGCTAAAAAGAAGAAGCCATGGCATGGTGCCTTTTTTGTTTCCTAGGAAAAAAAAAACACTAAATCAGGTCCGAGGCTGAAATGATGAAGTTTCCAAAGTTGCAGTACTTTGTTTGAAACTGTCCGTCCCGAGGGTTTCTCAGTTGGGCTAACAAAAAAGCCAGAATTGTTTTTGCCAAAGTAATCTGAGCACTCTGTCCAGCAGGCATCAGAAAGACGTACAAGGCTACACCAGAGCTGAGCTAAAACACACAGCTAGAGATCCAATCACTTCATCTATAAACACAACAGTCAGAGAACAGGACGTAGCACTGGATTTCTTTTATATTCATTTTCTTGTCATGCTTTTAACAGATTAGTTTTTTTTTTCCCTATCAGGAAATCTTTGACTATGCATCACAGTGAAGGATTAAAAAAAACCCTCCATCCTGGTGAACAAGAAGGAACGAGCAAATTTGCCCAGAGACTCCTCAAACTCTGACTATGTGATGATTATATTCCTGCCAAACCCAAAAACTCTCCATTCTTCTTCTGCTTGGCACCAATCAGCAAACGAGTAAAAACCACAGGTGGGATGCCTTCTAGGTGTATTTATTAGTCACTATTCATCATGGAAATATTCATCGAATAACAGGAGCTCGGGCCCTACATGTTGCTGTTTACTTTGTGACTATTTACCAACGCGAGTGTGTGGAAGAGCAATCCAGCCTCTCGCAGGAATAGAAAAGCTCACTGTCTCGACTCGCACGGCACCGAGTTACAAAACAGTCAGTCACGTGTCCGAATCACACCAAACCACTACAGATGGCTGTATCAGGATCAGCACTTCTGCACTCTCAGAGGTAAAAAGGAAAACACACAAGCACACCATAATGCTCTAGCAGCAAACAAATCAGAGGTCGAAAAGATATTTTCATTGTGGACTGAAGAAGGACATGGTGGTTTTTACGCCTCACACACACCAGACTTTACTCCCTGTGACTTCTGAATAGCACAGAAGTCTGTAGCTACGTCGAAGGTCTGAATACTGACGTGCGGTTTTGAAGGCATTTAGAAGGTGAAGCCATTTTTTGAGACGTCTCGCTTCTGTCCTATATCAGCTGTTGATTTAGAGGCATCCGAATGGAGGTCCTAATGTTATTCTCCATTCAGAGGCTACACATGACTGGTGAGGTCCAAGGATATTCCAGATAAAGAGTCTTTGTAAGGGATGACTGGGCTTTTGTACTGGACAACAAGGGTTTGTCATGAGCACATGCTGATCTGCAAAAAAAAAAAAATCAGTCTGTGACAAGCTTATTCATTTATTCATCTTTGGTAAGCGCTTTATCCTGGTCAGGGTCGCAGTGGATCTGGAGCCTATCCCGGGAACAATCTGGGACCTGGACGGGACGCCAGTCCACCGTCATTCACACCTAGGGGCAATTTAGCATAGCCAATCCACTAGAGCTGTATGGCAATCCCACTATCTGTACCTGTATCTGTATAGTGCTCGGATTGAAACCTGAAATGGGTGTGGCCTAAACCGGAAGTTTTATTTTAATTACATATGAACCCTACCACTATGCACTGGGGGGAAAACCCCAGCAGTAGTAATGTCAGCAGTGTCAGCATGGTGTGTGAGTTCTGGCTCTGACAGTTCCTCAACCTCAGCTACATCACTCCAGTTCACAATGGGTCTCAAATTAATGAATTTAATTGGTTCTGTTTCCCAAAATATAAACAAAAATGTAGCTTAATTTAAACCAGGATGACCCTGACCAGGCAGGTACTAAGGATGAACGAATGCTGTAAACACATTACGCAACACCAAGCGTTCATGGAAAACTTTCTGAAAAAACACCAACGAATAATGTGCCTTCTATTCGTATCTGCATTTAGAACGCATTATCTGTTCATTCCGTATCCATGTACCTGCATGAAACCCACACGGACACTGGGAGAACATGTGAAAGGACTGAACCCCGGAGCTGTGACGGTCTCACTAACTTATCACCAAGATTCAATAACTTAATCCCACAAAACGTCTTTGTGCTTTTTAGTTTAATTACAGACATTTGTGTTTACACATGCAGATGCATGACAAATGCAAACATGATGTCTCTCTCTCTCTCTCTCTCTCTCTCTGCGCAATACTAATGGCTAACACGAGCCTTCATTCATCTTCTCAGCAAGGGATATGATTAAGTGTTGGAGAATCCTTGATGTGCACGGCAGTGAGTCAGTCTCGCTGGAATTCGCTCGTGTTCTGGCAGAACGGAGGCAATGGTGCTGATCAGTCACATACTCTCGGTAGAAGAGTGCAAAATTCTGACCTCTCCAGCATTCTTTTCAGCTGAAAAAAAAGGCTTTGTAAATAGTGTACACTGGAAATACACCTGATACTATAATCAGGTAATCTACGGATTACGGCTTAGAATGAAGGTCAGCGTGTGTTTACATGCGCACTTTCTTCCTTCCTATTCTAGAAAAAAAGAGATGTTACGTACAGCAGTTAATAAGAAAGTGTGCATGTAAAGCGTCTTATTTAACTAAAACAGACAAGCTGCAGATTTTTCCCTCTCGAGTGCCCGGTGTTTACCGTAAAACCCCGAATATACGCACACACTCCACTCTAGCAGCTTCTACTGTGACAGGCTTGACCATGCTGTGCAGACCGGTGCAGGAGGGCTTTATAATGATCATGACCATTAAAATTATTAGTAAAGTTTTAGATTTGACACTTGGTTGTAGGTGTATTTAATCTTTTTTTTTTCTTCAGTCCAAATCTTTGGCTGTTTTTGATTATTTTGGGCCAGAATTTTTCACTGCATCCCTAATAAATATATGTAACTGATGTTAAGTTTACTCAAACTGGAAACTGGGAGTCGAGACGAGAGCACCAGCAAAAACATTACTAATTTATAATTTACAATACAATACAATAACTAGTTCATATCAGACAGTAATTCCCGATTCATATGTCGAGTGGCTCGTCTGCTGTGTTATTGGGGAATAAAGTAGACTCTTTTGGAGTATTTTTGAGTGATAAAGCGCGTAAAGGTTGGCAGGCCTGCAGCAGTTCTTCCACCTCGACCTGTGTGTCGTTTCCAACTCTGCATGCTGATTTCCTGACACACCAATTTGAAGTTGGCATAAAAACATGTGGATGGAAACTACCCTGCGTGTCTCATCAGCTTTCTGAACTGGAGCAGGGGCCTGCCGAGACTCATTCTTAGCACGCTATGAAAAAAACAGACCGAGCTCAGACAGAACGTGTTTCAGCACGCTCTCATTCTGTCTGCTTTTCCAAGATAAGTTTGCGTACCCCTGCTCTCAGGGCTGCTTTGTAGTCCGGTGTCAAGCGACATGGTCAGAGAGTTCAGCTGCTGAACTCTCTGCAAAGGCTCTCTGTGCTTCTGGAGAGACTGTACCATGATTACGCACTTTACCACAATTTACTATGAATTAAAAGGCCAGATTAAAATCTGTGGGCTTTGACAACGAGCCTCATTTATCAATCTTTTACTACTGTTGTGTGTAAATGCTTTTGTGGCCAAACTGAAATAAAACCTCCTGCCAGATTTATAAAAGCTGCTGATTTTTCTTCATTAAATTGTTTTTTTAATTAAACTTGACAGCGTAATCTGTATATAAAATCACAGTAACTCAACAGTTACACAATTTGGAGCTGATCAGTTCACGAATACTACGCAGAACTGTGAACGATTTACGAATTAATTTGTTCGTGTCCAGCGCAATAAATGAGACCCGGTGCAAGTAAAGAGGCGGTGGATGCTTTTAAGTACAATCCTTAACGAGTTTGGAAAACGTTAGTGATAATCCACGGCCTTGGAAAGCAGCCCAGTCAACGCTCCTGCTCATCTGCGGTGAAGTGTTCATTCAAAAACACTCCAGGCTAGGAAAAACGAAGTCATCGATAAAGATGATTAAGCTTGTGCTGCAGAAAAATTGCCAGCTGAGGAGAATATGAGATGGGAGTGCAACATTAATTATTCAAAGTGCAGCAGTGACTAAGCACAGAAACATGGCACGGGTGTTCGCCAACCTCTCAGAAGTCAGTGTAAAGTCACAAGTCTTGCTCACGCAGGAGACGTTCAGGAGACGTTTAGGAGACATTTAGGAGACGTTTAGGAGATGTGGTGGAAATTGTGTAGAAGAACTGGAATCATTTTTGAACGAAAGAGAAGGTGCTTGTTTAAATTGCACATTTTGTATTTTTAAACACTAAAGTCATGAGCCTTTATACAAAAATAGGCTCAGAAACATATTCAGGCACGAAACTATTTTTAATCTTCCATACAGTTATCAGAAATCTCGAAGCCACAGTGTAACGCATGGCCAAGCAAAGCATTCCTCAGCTCTTACATTCTGAGGAGGACAAAAAAGGGAAAAATACCACAGACAAATCTTAAAACAGATCAAACACCATAGTCGTGATGTGTGTCTGTGTGTGTGT
The DNA here is from genome assembly GCA_022758105.1 of Pangasianodon gigas. NCBI lineage: Eukaryota > Metazoa > Chordata > Actinopteri > Siluriformes > Pangasiidae > Pangasianodon > Pangasianodon gigas. The sequence continues at coordinate 696,359 of CM040465.1, read as the reverse complement.
GTGTGTGTGTGTGTCAGTCTGGGACAACCCTTTATATTTTGGAACTATAATATATTTCCCTTTTGCATGTTTCTCAACCACACACATCCCAGCACTGTTGGATTCTGGATTCTGATTGGTCAGGAGGTAAATTAGGTCAGCTGTAAATCACAGGTTTATATTAATGCGCTCGTTCTAGTACGTTATGGTTCCTATAGTAACAGCTCATTCACGGGGGCGTGTACACATGTGTAATCGATAGTTTGCTAAACCTGCTCCTGACAAAACATCAAGACACGAAGGCAACGTTAGAAAGCTCCTAAATAAAAACATTTCCGTGTCATTTTTCAGAGCAATATAGTTATGGTTTTGTAAAGTTGATGTATGTAGGCAGAAAAAACACACTTTTCATCTTTTTTTGGCTGCTCGCTGGAATTCTGCCACAGCGGATGGGTTTTCCCAGACCATCTCACATCATGTTACTTTAGGAGACCTGGTCATTAATTAAAAAACCAAAATATACAAAGCAAAGGAATGTCATGGAAGATGTTTTACTTCCTCAGACGCTGGAAACATAAAACACGCAGGATCTGGTGTTAGTAAATGTTAAGGAGAGGAATGAGTTCTGGGGGAAATGTTAGCATTTCATCTTTACGCTCCCCGTTAACACCAGACGGACTAATCAGAGCAAGCGTGCTCAACTCACAGGAGTGTCGATCTTGATGAGAGCGATGTCGGCTTTCTCGTCCACGTCTTTGATTTTAGCGTCATACGTGGCTCCTGACTTTAGCTCCACTTTGACTCGGTGTTTGTTGGCCACTACGTGAGCGTTGGTGACGATCAGACCGTCTTCGGATACGATGAAGCCCGAGCCGCTAGCCACTGCCATCTCCCGCTTAGTGAACACCATCCTGCAAGATTAGCGAAACTTACTCAACAGCAAAAGGAGACCATTATTACTAACAACCAAATAGTTACTTTACTCAGAAAACATAAAACACATTTCAGAAATAAATAAGAACATATTTTACATGTTTAAGATCACCAAAGATCACCTGGGAGACTAAGAGCATCTCATACCACAACGCTGTGGAATTCTGGATTCTGATTGGTCAGAAGACAGCAGCTCTGACATGGCGCAGGTTTATATTAATACGTTATCGTTTCTATAGTAACAGCTCATTCACAGGGACGTGCACGGCAGGCGCTCAGCTGATAATAAACAGATAAATAACGTCTATAATCATTGATATTTTGTTCAGAGATGTTTATGTTTATTTTATGGAAGGAGTCTCCAGTGTCAGCGCTAAAGCTGTATTGACATCTTCAGGACAGAGGAGTTTACGCTTCTTTGCGGTTTCTCGGTGACATATGTTTGTTTTATGTCTAATTAACATCAAGAGAGAGAATAAAGAGCGGCTGGTGAGGGAACGACTGTTTATAGCTGCTATAACGTAAGTGACAACAGGAACTAACCTGTTTTACATTAAACGTAACTATAAACGGATCTTTAATAAATAAAACTTGCTGTTACTGGAAAATCAATCATTTTGAGGTGGTGACAGTTACTCTGCTTCCTCACACCACACTATCATTGATTATTTTCCTACTATGGCACGTCCCCAAGTGTTTTATTCCTTGTAGTATTGAGCAAATGTTCTCATGTAGTTGAGTAAGAGTAGTTCTTAGTGAGTTAAATGGACATTTGGGAGCACTTCTGATGAGAAACGTCTCATTTTAAGCATCAGCGTTCCCCTAAAAAAAAAAAAAAAAGAAAAAAGAAAACTGTTCTCAAGGCCAACATTCCCGGCTTAAAGCCTTCCTGCTGGAGCGGAGAGCGAGGAACTTCCTCTGGTGAATGACTTGCAGAAAATACGTCCCTGCACTCTGCACTGAAGTGCACTTCTGATCTCGGCGTTCTACTCTGTGCAGCACACGGACAATAAACTGGAGGTATCGGATATCAGAATGCTGCCACGAAATCCAAAATCCCCTGAAGGTGATCGTTAAATACGGATTATACCGAAAATACCACGTCATTTAATAAAATACAAGCACGAACGGAGCAAGTCAAGAACAATGTGTTATGATCTTCTCAGCTCAGAAAGGTCAGAGACACGAGCAGAGGAAACGCCACAGAAGCAGCTGTGAAGATCCAGACGTTCTTGTTAGTACACAAACGATAACAATTCCTGCTCAGAGAACCGCTTCAGTGAGTCACAGAGGTGTGTGAGTCAGAAGTCGTACTTGCGGTAGAGCTCAATATGGACCACAGCAGGTGCGATTTTCTCCACCACGTCGGCGATGAAGTTGTATCTGTGACGCAGGCTGTCAGGATTCCCGTCATGACCTGAGAAACCAGCAGAAAAGGCACAATATTTCACCGTGAACAGGACATTACTATACACAGAGAATCTATACATGCTGAATTCTGCATTCTGATTGGTCAGAAGATGTTGATTAGTTTTCTATAACAGCAGCTCTGACAGTAGCGCAGGTTTATATTAATGCACTCGCTCTGATACGTTATCGTTTCTACAGTAACAGCGTGTGTAAAGTGTGTAATCAGTGATATGATGAAGTTTTCTGTAAGGAGAATAAATGTTTATTTAACATTTCTTCACGGAAGGAGTCTCCAGTGTCAGAGGTAAAGCTGTAACTTTGAGCTTTCCGACATCTCAGAGGAGTTTACGCTCCTTTGCGGTTTCTCGGTAACACGACAATCTGCGTTTTTTTGTCTTATTAACTTGAAGAGAGAGAATAAAGAGAGGCTGGTGAGGGAACGAGTGTTTACAGCTGCTATAACGTAAGCGACAACAGGAACTAACTTCACGATAAAAAGTATGACACGTCCTTCATTAATAAGTTAAAAACTAGAATTGTTGACAAATTGCTTTTCAAATAAAAGTCCATCTTTATGTTGTCCAATGTCAGGTCTCCATTCTCTGACAATCAGACTTCATCTCACCCAAACATGATGTTCTTTCAGGTTTAAGATAACAGGTAACGTCTACACAAACAAATGAGATTATGGCTCTAGTTTGTTCACCTCCAAATATTTTTTTTTGTTGTTTTTATGGTCCCTGAGGCTGTTAATAGGCGAAGTCTTTCCATATAAACTTTACTTGCCCTGACAATAAAGTTCAAGAAAAAGTTTTTGGCTTCCACCCATCCATAACCAGCGGATACATAACACTTTATGAAACACTCGCCTTATGAAACCGGAGTTTTAAAAAAAAAACATCTGTAATATTTTCTCTTCTTCCGCACGGCACTTTCCGGTTCTTTGTTTTTTTTTCTCCCCCAGTCTGGAAATATGTATGACATACTAAATCCCCGTGATTAACTGCAGCCTAATCTTTAATGTTTTTGCCATTTTGCTTAAAGTACGGCATGGTACAGTCTGGACAACACGATAACAATTAATCAAACACAGATGGGCTAAGCTTACACGTACTGGTCTGCATGCTAACCACAACATATGTGCCATGATACTAGCGAGCCGCTAACGCGTAGTTATTTTCCATTCCTAATACGTGGGCGCTCATAAATTCCAGTTACTTCTCCTTAAGTGTCTCGGATGACTGAGCCATGGAAAAGAATGCAAGTATAAAGCTTCACTACTCTTTGTGTCTTTCATTCATTGGACTGGAATCTCGTTTATGAAACCGTTTCGCCTTCATAAATATAAATATTCTGCATCTGTTTGTGGATTCGGAGCAGGTCTGGGCACGCAGTCACGTTTTGTGGGATAAAAATGATCCACTACAGACAGACAAACGTGATGGATTTCACTCTGAATACTTTAACACACAAATTAATGAGATATGAAGCTACTTTTTTCAGCATCGATACAATGCTTATCTCCATACATAATTAATAATCCAATGTATGAAAGGAAATGATTTAGAGCTTTCTCAATGCCACACCTCCTTCACTGTGACTGACAGACACATAGGCCACACCTACTTCACTAGGACTTACAGGTTCAAAGGTCACGCCTCCTTCACCTACTTCACTAGGACTTACAGATACAAAGGCCACACCTCCTTCGCCTACTTCACTAGGACTTACAGGTACAAAGGCCACGCCTCCTTCACCTACTACAGTAGGACTTACAGGTACAAAGGCCACGCCTCCTTCACCTACTTCACTAGGACTTGAAGGTACAAAGGCCACGCCTCCTTCTCTAGGACTGAGTGGAACCTTAGCCACACCTCCTTCTCTAGGATTGAGAGGAACCTTAGCCACGCCTCCTTCTTTAGGACTGAGTGGAACATTAGCCACGCCTCCTTCGCTGCAGTCATGCCCTCTCTTTATATACTAAATGCCTGTTTAATGTAGCATTAATAGCACAGCGAGGTCACATGACCAAATTTGGGATGGTTATGGCCTCGCTCATTAGCAGAACACAAATATGGGTTGATTTCCAGGAAAAGCACATTCTTCACAGCAACATGTCTGCTAAATGTTCTGGCACGTGCGCTATAACACTGACATGAGTAACAACAGCTCCTATGTTAAACACATTACATCATCATCATCAGCAGCAGCAGCATCGCTAACACTGTCACCGTGACTGACAGAAACCACAGCCTTTTATTTCTGCACACACCTTTCAAAGAGGACTGCAGCAAATCACACGCTTCAGTTATTTAGTGAGGGGAAAACTAGAATTCTTAGAACTCGTAGCTTAGAACTCGTAGCTGTATGTCAAAACACTTTTTCCTGATTTTGACCTCTGAAAAAACAGATCACCCTATTTTAAACATCTTACAAATATGTAGCATTTATAGAGGAAAATAATCAACAACTGGGCGGAGTTATGTAGCGGAGTTACTGTCACCACGCTGAAGGTGTGAAAGCGAGAAACACCATCAACTCGTCTGTCCTGAAGATGTCGGAAAACATGAAGATTTAAAGATCCAGCTTTACCTCTGACTGTTACAAAGTGCTGACACTAGAGACTCCTTCCATGAATGTTAAAATAAATAAACATCTCCCCTACCAAATAGTGGAGCTTCCACTGTACGCGTCCCTGAGCTGCTGTGATAGAGAATTAATCAACAACGTCAAATGATTGTGAAGGCACCTATTCATTTTTTCATTAAGGGTGCCAATAGTTTTGACAGAAGCTGTAAGACATGCAGTGTTGATGAGAACACCCTATGAGGCTTTTCTGTATACAGCAATGACTCAGACCACCATCGGCTACGAAGCTGAAGAGTGAGCTTGCTTTTCCGATGCTAACTCAGCACTCACGAAACCAAAACTGTGTGTGTGTGTGTGTGTGTGTGTGTGTGTGTTGGCTGCTCCGTGACATTGCCCACTCACCATTTAAGCTAATGTTTATGACCATAAAAACACGTTCAACCTCTGGAATGTTGTTTTAGCCCAAAATGCTGAAAGCTCACTTTGTGGAGGCAAACACCAACATAAACTCCTACTTAAAAGCCTTAATGCAGCCATGCTATCGCAGGGTAGAGAGAGAGAGAGAGAGAGAGAGGGAGCGAGAGAGAGAGAGAGAAGGAGAGGGGTTAATTACAGAATGACCTCCGTCACACCACCTCTATCATCTACACAACAACACGTAGCTCAGAGAACGTCACACAAACCGCTGTTAATATTTCACCTGGCCAGATTTTGACCGTTTCTAATCGGTAGCTCTGAAAACTGTTTCTCTTTTGCATCTGTTTTCTGTTTCAATCACAAGATCCAGCATTTCAAAGTTCTCGTGAAATGTCTTGAGAGTTGTGATTTGATTCCATAAACTGGATGTAAAAAGTTTACACGCCCCTGTTAAAAGTGCAGGTTTTAATGTGAAACAGCAAAAAAACAACATTCAAGTGATAAACAAATAGAAACAATAACCTGGTTGCGTAAGTAAACACACCCCTTAACTAATACTTTGTTAAAGCACCTTTTGCTTATAATTCAGCACTCAGTGTTTTTGTGTAATGAGTCTATCGACTTAGCGCATCACGATTCGGTAATTTTATTCCACTCTTCCCTGCAGAAATGTTCCAGATCTATCAGATCGCGAGGGAACTCAGCTCACAGCCCTCTTCATATCATTCCACAGGTTTCTGATAGGATTTAGATCTGGGCTCTGACTGGACCATTCCAAATCGTTGATCTTCTTCTTCTGAAGCTGTTCCTTTCTTGACTTGGATTTGTGCTTTGGGTCGTTATCGTGCTGGAAGGTGAAATTATTTTTCCTTATCTTCAGCCTGCTAACAGAGGCCTGCAGGTTTTGTTCCAAAATAGATTGGAATTTGGAGTTATTCATGATTCCCTCTATCTTAACTACAGCTCCAGTCCCAGCTGAAGAGAAGCAGCTCCACAGCATGATGCTGCCACCACCATGCTTCACCGTGGCTATGGTGTTCTTTGGGTGAAGCTGTCTTGTTTATGCACCAAACATATCTTTTAGAATTATGTCCAGAAAGTTCTACTTTGTTCTCATCAGAATGTAACACGTTTGGCCACATGGTTTGGGGTGATTTAAGGCTTAGGTTTTTTTTTTTTCATGAGAAAGGGCTTCTGTCTAGCCGCCCTACCCCGTAGCCCTGACATGAAGAATACGAGAGATTGCTGTCACATGCAGAGAGTAATCAGTACGTGTCAGATGTTCCTGCAGCTGCTTTAATGTTGCTGTAGGTCTCTTGGCAGCCTCCCTGGTAAGAGTTTGTCTTGTCCTTTAGTCAGTTTTGGAGGGATGTCCCATTCTTAGTGATGTCACTCTGGTGCTTCATTTTCTCCACTTGTTGATGATGGCCTTCACGGTGTTCCATGGTACATCTAATGTTTTGGAAATTATTTTGTACCCCTCTCCTGATCGATTCATTTCCACAGTGAGACCCTGTACAGGCTTTGTAAGCTCTTTGAGGACCATGGCTTCAGCAGTCGGAAGAAACCAAGAAGATGTGAAGAAACTCGTACAGAAACAGCTGATCTTTATTTGGGGTTAATCAGAATCACTTCGTTGATGACAGCTGTATAATCATTACTTTTGAACATGAGATTGAATGTGATTGGTTCATTCTGAGCACAGTCACATGACCCAATATAAAAGGATGTGCACACTTAAGCAGCCTTGGATTTTCAGTTGGATGTTGTTGGTTGCTATTTCACATTAAAGGTGGAAAAAGTTCTGACATGTTTTATCTTGGTTTCATTTTTTTACACAGAAACCTGCTGTGTTAACAGGGGTGTGTAGAGTGTGTAGTGTGTAGTGAAGACGCGTGGCCAAAAACACACTGACGAACCATTTTTACTGCTAATGAGCCGATACTGTAGAGCTAGACACGCCCCTGAGGGTGGGGCATATACCTTCTAGAGAGCATTTAATTGGACGAACACAAGACTAGTACAGGATGAGTCATCAAAGTATAAAATTAAAACAAGAATAAGGACAGGAACAAAAGAAAAACCTCTGAAGAGGCTAATCTGATTTCAGGAAAAGTTTACAGACTTGATTCCAGTTCCACTGAAAGCCGCGGCTCCTCCCTCTACATTTCTAACCTCGTCTACTGATGGAAAAACAGCGTCACTGCTGAATTGTGCAGAATGATAAGTTCACAACAGGAAGTGAGTTCTCACTCTGATTCTCAGCTTCATCCACATCAGTCTCTGTCTCATCACCTGAGGTAAAAGTCACTCGCGGTGTTTAAACACGAGCCTCATCGTCGTCTCTTCACTCCACTGATCTCTGTTCACGCTAACATCGGTGAGGAAATCATCTCTGATTCATTCACTCACTTCTCTTCTCTTCTTCTTCTTCAACTCTTTTTATTCGCTCATTTAAACATTGTAAAACTCTGGGCTCTGTACAGAGTGTGTAAGCGCTCTTCTCTGTTTTGATGATGATGTGACGGAGCAGGAGCATGGCGGACATTTCGACAGCCGCTGTCTGATTACAGACTGATTCGATTAGGATTATGTTCCTTTCACTACGGCACGTAGATCTACAACAACTTGCTCAAAGCGTGACGTTCACTGTGTGAGGAAATCACACGTAGCTAGCGAGGTTTTAGACGTCTTTACGTACTAGACTGCTTCTTACACAATATGATCTTTACAGGAAGACACCAAAGCAAATCAAAACATTTCTGTCATTTTGGTGAAATATATTTATGGACATCTGACAAACCACTATCAACCACAGCTAGGATTCAGGATCCAACATATTAACTCTCATGAAAATGAACTCTCAGTGAGTTTGTAGAAACCAGAAGGTGTTGAGTTCAAATCCCAGGACTGGAACTTTTAGCCCTGAACTGTGCTTGGGTTGCATTCTGCATATTTTATTTCAATACTTTTGCCAAAGAAATAATTCCATAATGCAATATTGTGGATATTTTTGTAGCCTGCAGAATTTGAGCTCGAGCTAGATCCACTCAGGGAGGTTATATAACACCCGCGTCCTGAAGTCCAGCTGGAGATTACATCACGTGATGCATCGGAAGGTCGAGCGTAACAGCCGGCGTGTGAGGAGAAGCTCTGAAGCTTTGGCTCGGAGTCTCGGAACAGCTCAGGCACATGCAGTTATTTTTGGACAGATGAGCCGTGACGAGGATGAAAGTCACTTATCGAAGAACAAAACAAACCTTCAAAACAAAGTGACCCAGAATACTTTTCTCTCCAAAAGTCTCTCTCGACAAACTCTTGCTATGTCATTATTTATTTTTTTATAGATTAATCTCATTAAAGAAGATTAAACCCTGACTGTGGTCTGAGAGGAAGTGTCTCAGCTAGCCTGGCTTTAACCTCAGAGATGTTTTCACCCATGACCTCTTTTCCCCAAACACTCTGAACCTCAGACGGACCTCCTTCATTTCATATAACTCTGTTTGGAAAGTTACTGCTGAGCCACGATGCACCTCAACACACACGGCACTTAAAAAGGCAGCAAAGCGCTGAGAGATTTATTTTATAAGCTCGGTTGTGGCTGTCTGGCTCAGACCACCAGCTGCTGGAAGCTGGCCAGGATTTTTTTTTTTTTTTTTTTTACAGGAAAGCATTAACAAAAATGCTCAATATCAGCAATTCAGAACAACCAGGGGACGTAGTTTGGAAGAGTTTTACATTTTGGGGGGAAAACTTTAGTTCAGTGAGTTCGAAATGGACTAATTTCTCTTTCATCAGAGAGAATCCTTTCATCGTAGCCTCTGCTGGCTGTGTGTAATGTTTAAGCTAAGAATGACAATTCTTTCACACGTTTTTTTAAATTTATTATCTTAACCACCAGCATGTTTTACTGTCCTCCAGAGGGAAGGTTTTAACACACACTTCTGCTGGTGTTTATTAGGTCACAGCTGAGCGTCTAAAAGATGAAAAAAGTTCAACTTTTCTTTTCTTTTTTTTTTTAAAAAATCTGATCATATCGTTCTTTAAATAATCAACAATTACTTGTTAAAAAATTACTATCACCTGAAAGTTGATTATTTTCCTATAACAGCATGACCTGAAGTGTTTTATTCCTCTTATACAACAGCACTTGCCAACAATCACAATTATTTATTAATTAAACAATACATTTTACTTTTTATTAGTTTGTAGTTATACGTAATGTTCGCAAAACAAGTTATTTCCTGTTGTCGCTTACGCTATAGCAGCTATAAACAGTCGTTCCCTCACCAGCCTCTCTTTATTCTCTCTCTCAAAAAAAAAAAACGCAGCTTGTCACATAACAGAGAAATGAAGCGTAAACTCCTCTGTCCTGAAGATGTCGGAGTTACAGCTTTACCTCTGACACTGGAGACTCCTTCCACAAATGTTACACAAATGAACTCGAATCGAGTCTCACACACAAGCAGAAATTCACACAGTCGAGACATTTTCCACGGCTTTGTCTACGTGCGTTCTGGAAAATGTTACCAATAAAAAAACACCATACAGGCAACCATCATGCCCTACACACATATCATACTATAATATACACTATACAGCCAGAAGTATGTGCACCCCTGACCATCACACACATGTGTGCCTGTTGAACATCTCATTCCAGATTTATTCCCCTGTGTTTGCTGTTATAATGAGCTCCACTCTTTTGCGAAGTCTTTCCACTAGATGTTGGAGCGTGGCTGTGGGGATTTGTGTTCATTCAGCTACAAGAGCATTAGTGAGGTCAGGCGCTGATGCTGGGATGTCGAGGAGGTCTGGGGTGCAGTCGGCGTTCCAGTTCGGATCATATGACACCGTTGTTAGAACAGCTTAGTGATTATCCCTGTTTACATACAGTTACTGAATCTGATCATAAACTGATAGAATCAGACGCGTGCACTTGCAGAAATAAAGCTACTGATCCTCCTTACAGTCTTTGGCATGTTTAGTTTGCAGATTTCACCCGAGAATGTGAATATAGTGCACACTGAAAGATCATTTAAAGGTACATAATCTCTGATCTTAAGGACTACCACATGCACCTGATTAGGTAAAAGTTATTCCTAAATTCATAAAGGTCAAGATCACGTGATACCACCCGAGAGAGAGAGAGAGAGAGAGAGAGAGAGAGAGAGAGAGAGAGAGAGGAATGTAGTGTATCTGCAGGGAAACTACTCATCAGTGTTGCATTCACATAGACAGGGGTGAATTTTGCGCACCTTTGCCGCACGCGCCCCTCTGCACGACGATGACCGGCGGTTGGTTCTGACGCTGCGCGCCCCCGCTCGCCCTGCGCAGCTCACACACGTTGCGGTACGTCACGCCATCGCTGCCGCACACCGGCTCGGCGCTCTCGCACGTGCACACGCCTGTCTTCGCGCGCCTTCGCACGGTGGCGCTGTAGGCCACGCCGTCGGTAACGGAGCAGCGCAGGCCCTCGGCGCAGTCGCTCTGGGTGTTGCACTGCTCGCCCTCGCCCGACGCGCACACGGGGCAGCAGTCGCAGCGGTCGAGCGCGTCCCCGGCCAGGCAGTCGGCGGGAATCGGCGGACACGCCGACTTGTCGCAGCGATCGGGGCAGCCGGGAAGGCGCGCGCCGCACGACGCCGGCGCGCAGAGCAGGAACAGGACGCACGCGCACGCCACGAACTGAACACGCATCCTCGTTTTCCTTTTTCTTCAGAGACTCACAGAGAGAGAGAGAGAGTGAGAGAAGGAGAGAGAATCACAGAGCTGCTCACTGTTCTCTCAGCTGGCTGCACTTTTAAAGCCAGCATGCCTTGCACGCAACAACAAAAACAAGCACGGGGATTGGTCAAAACCCAGTGACGTCACCTACAAGGGCGGGGCGTGGACCGGGAGTAAATAAGAGAGTCCCCGCCCTCTATCCAGAAATAAGGATGAGCGACTGTGGTGCTATTTGTACAGTTTTAAAATCCATCAAACGCAGAATAGACATGAGCTGTTTCTTACATCACAGTGCTGCTGAATCCTGCATTCTGATTGGTCAGAAGGTGTTGATTAATTCTCTAGAACAGCAGCTCTGACAGTAGTGCAGGTTTCTATTCACGCGCTCGCTCTAATACGTTATTGTTTCCATAGTAACAGCTCATTCACAGGGGCGTGTACAGCAGACTGATAATAAAAAAGTGAAAAATAATGGTTGATATTTTGTGAGGAGACGTTTATTTATGTAACATTTATGGAAGGAGTCTCCAGTGTCAGCGCTTGGTAACAGTCAGAGGTAAAGCTGGAAGTTGAGGTTGAACCCTTCGCTGTGAGATGTTTGTGAGAAAGGTGCAGTTATTTTATAATGCAGTCAGAAACCAGAGTGCAGATCTCATGAGCTCAGTTTATGGACTGAAACTTCAGTCATCCTCCCTTCAGGGCGTAGGCTGGGAGTCAGGGCTGCAGAGCGCGTGGAGAAGTGAAAGACGTGTATCGAACAACAAACTACGCCGATGGTCATTTCAGCGCACGTCATGGTGCTGGAATGTTACAGCGAAGTGATCAGAGCCATGTGTTGTGTGCAGGCCATCATGGATTAATGCAAGAACACGACGTCACGCCCTCACTTCAACCTCTTATGCATCTATTTCTTATCCGTGCACACGCTGACGATCGCTCCACAGGCGACTGATGGACTTACACAGACGTGAAGAATACAGACAGGCGATGAAGGAAAGGAAAAACTGTGGAGGAATTTATTTATTTTTGCTTGCATGGTTTGATACATTTCTATCCTGATGGGCGTGGTCTCTTCCAGGATGACTCCGCCTCCATCCACAGGGCACGAGGGATCACTGAATGGTTTGATAAGGACACACACACACTGCTAACACACACACACTCTACATCTCAACACAACTGAACGCCTGAGTGACTGAGGGAAGATCTTTTAGAAGAACGGTTCTCCATCGCTCCAGTACAGTTCAGCAGACGTGGAGAATCGGTGCCGAGGCACGTTGAAGCTGTTCCGGCGGCTCCTCAACACCTTACTAACACGCTTTCTGTTGGGTTTTCATTCTGTATGCGTTCTCAGACTACACAACATTAACACCAACACCTCAGGGCAATAACACAGCCTGCAGAAATGTCATAGCATTATTTGGCTTTTGGATTTTGTAGAGTGTATTTCACACAAATAAGTAAATTTATATTAAAATGAGTTTCCCCTGATAACCAGCAAGAGACTCGCACGGCATGATGCGCTAAAAATATTGCGTGATCAAACTTGAGAAACAATTAATGTAAGACTTATCTACAATAGGCTCAACAGGCAATGGGTAAACAAACAAACAAATAAATAATTAATTTGTAAATAGCATAAATAATGAAAAAGATAAACTGACGAAATAAATAAATGAGTAAATAAAAAAACAAATGCTACATAAAAAGATTGGAAGGATTGATGGATGGATGATGCATGGATGGATAGATGGATGGATAGATGGAAGGTTTTGATGGATGGATGGATAGGATTGGATAAATAATACATGGATGGATGGCTGGAACTATTGGATGGATAGATGAATGGTTTGGATGGATGAAGCATGGATTGATGGAAAGTTTTGATGGATGGATTGGATGGAAGATGTATGTATGGATGGAAGGTTTTGGCAGATAGATGGATAGGATTGGATGAATAATACGTGGATGGATAGATGGATTGATGGATGGAAGGATTGGATGGATAGATGGAAGGTTTTGGTAGATGGAATGATGGAAGGGCTTGGAACGATTGGATGGATAGATGAATGGTTTGGATGGATGATGCATGGATTGATGGAAGGTATTGTTAGATGGATGGATGGATGGATGGATGGATGGAAGGTTTTGATAGATGAATGGATGGATGGGATTGGTTGATTTATAATTTTTTAAAAGTTCCGGTGTGAGTACGCTGTGCGTATGTAGCTGCTCTACATTGCAAAGGAGCCGCACTGCGCTGTAAGGTGAGCCGCGTTACACCGCTATGGAACTGCGTTACACTGGCTTGGCACCTGATACGCTGCTGGATACTGGAGAGGTGATATGCTACAACAGTTCTGGAATGCTTTAACCTTAAACAACACGTGAACTTTCCCACCCATTCTCCTGGTCACACACTTGATCTGATCTGTTCACCTGGGCTAAACAATGTTTTAAAGCTTGGTATTTCTGACCATATGCTCATTGGCTTCAGTTTCACTATTCTCCTACAAAAACCCAAACAAAAACCGCTCATATCGTATTGTAATCTGAAAGGGATTGACCCAATATCTTTCTCTTCCTCTATTCTTGACTCTGTTGAACTTTCTTGCCCAGCTGAGATCTTGTTCAGCTATAACTTTGTCATTTCTCAAGCTTTGGAAGAACATGCCCCCACTAAGACAAGGCTGGTTCCCTCCTCTCACACCTCTCCCTGGTTCACTCCTGAGCTTTGGAACATTAAAAAGATTGGGCAATGCCTTGAGCGTCTATATAGGAAAACTGGCCTAGCCGTACATTCTCCAGCTTACACTCAGCACCTGCTTAGATACAGGACTGCTCTAAATAGCACCCGGTCAGCTTATTTCTCCACTATCATCAGCAATTCCAGCTGCAAGCCCACACGGTGTACTGTGTACAAACTCACCCAGCCACTGTCACTTAATATCTCTGGTAGTGATGCTCTCTGTCATTCTTTTCTTCACTTCTTCCATGATAAAATTGTGTCTCTCTACTCACAACTTTCCACCTACACCTCTGGAACTCTCATCAATGAACCTCCTCTCATTACCCCTTCCCACATTCTCTCCAGTTTCACTCCTACTTGCCCATCCTCTATTGTAGAACTTGTCCTGAAATCGAATCCGTCATCCTGCCAGCTTGACCCAGCTCCTACCTCTCTTTTCAGAACATGTCTCTCTGTTAGCTCTGTTCCCATTTCCCACCTGATAAATATGTCCCTTGCTTCTGCAGGACTTAAAAACTGCAGCAGTCAGACCAATTCTTAAAAAAACCTGGTTTAGACGCAGTTGAACTGTCTAACTACAGACCTATATCTAACCTTCTTCTTGTAGCCAAACTATTGGAAAGAGTTGTTGCTAGTCAGTTGCAGTCATACCTTTCTTCCAATAATCTCTATGACCCCTTTCAGTCAGGTTTCCATCCTTTCCACAGCACTGACTCTGGGGCCCTTACTAGTCTCACTCTTCTGGATCTTAGCTCTGCTTTTGACACCATTTCTCACTCCATACTCCTATCCTGGCTTTCAGCCATTGGTATCTCTGGCACTGCTCTCTCTTGGTTTGAATCTTACCTATCTCACAGACAGTATTTCATATATATGCACAAACACAAATCCTCCACTGCCCCTTACGCAAGGTGTTCCTCAGGGTTCTGTCCTTGGGCCATTGCTTTTAATTGTCTATATGCTGCCCCTTGGTCATATCATTCTGCATCATGGTCTTTGCTATTACTGCTATGCCGATGACACACAGATCTACCTTACCACTAGCGCTCACCCATTCCCTTCACCTCAGTCCTTAGCTGCCTTATTACTGAAATAAAACAATGGATGTATTGCAATTTTCTAAAATTAAACTCTTCCAAAACTGAAGTAATGCTTATTGGTCCCCATACACTAATTTCGAAAAAATCTGCTTTCCGTGTAGATATTGACGGTATTCCTTTCAAGCACTCTCAAACTGTTAGGAATCTTGGAGTTACTTTTGATCCCGTCCTCTCATTCGAGCCACACATTAGCTCCGTTGTTGAAACTGCTTTTTATCACCTCCGCAACATAGCTCGTCTCTGTCATATTCTCAGTCTTAACGATGCAGAAACTCTTGTCCATGCACTTATCACATTCCATCTTGACTATTGCAATGCCCTTTTTATTGGATTACCATTAAAGGCCATAACCAGATTATAATATATTCAAACTTCAGCAGCTAGAGTTCTCACTCGCTCCTCTTGGGCCACTCACATTACACCCGTATTACATAGTCTGCACTGGCTACCTGTAGCTTCTAGGTTTCAGTACAAAATCCTTCTTCTGACCTTTAAAGCTCTCCAAAGCCTTGTCCCTCCTTATCTATCTGAGCTCCTTCATCTTTACATCCCAGCTCGGACTCTCAGGTCCTCTGATACAGCCCTACTCATTGTACCACATTTCCGCTTCTCCACCATGGGTGGGAGATCATTTGCAGATCAACCTCCAAAATGTTACTTCTGTCTAGACTTTCAAATCACAACTTAAACCACATTTATTTCTTCAGTACTTTGACTCTTTTCCTAACAGTAGAAATATTTATACCATTGCTTCTGTTTGTTCTTCTCCTGTGTCTATTAGTTTGGAATGTAAAGTGTCCTTGAGCTATGGATATAAAACTTATTATTATTATGGATGAATGGCTGGATGGATGTTCTCGAGCTCCACCTTCACCCTGACCAGCATAAAGCGCTTCCTGAAGATGAACGAATAAAACAAATTAGAAACCTCCTGTTACTTTGGCTTAACGAAGACATTTATACAACCAAATCTTTAAGATTACTCCAATGCACGACTCTGGAAAGAGACATGAATTATTGAATAGAAAATGAAAAGTTGGTCAATAAAATATTTATCGCAGCGATAAAAGTAATAAAAGCAGCCTCGCAGGCATCATTCAATCAGGGAAATATTGTGTGAAGATGATGAAAATGTGTATCACACACACACACACACACAGTGTGGCTTGTTTATCCCTATGAGTGATCGTGGTGTCAGAGTATTTGACGTTGTAGTTCATTACAGCCCTTTTCTCCATCTCATCTCGCTTTACGATTTGAGTGAGGAAAAACTGGACTCGGGTCAAACACAGAGCAGCTTTCCCAGAAAACCACCACCCCCAACTTTCTGAACCAGTGGCCAGGACATCTGAGTCACCGTCCTCCCTCGTGTCCTCTTCTGCCAAAATGCAAAGGGCTTTGAATAAAAACAAATGTAGCAGACAGAAATAACGTGCAGTACTCTTATACAATATGTATACAAACATGTACTGGTTTTGGTGTACAGCTGGGGATACAAAGATATAAAAGGCCTGTGATATTCTACAGATCTGCAGTTCATCAAACCCTGAGGCACCTTATCACGTTTTCGGGTGCCAGTGATGGAACCAGAGGAGCTTCGACTACAGTTACTGTACTACTGAGAGCAAACAGCGCTTTTAATCACTGTCTAATTATATCATTTACACACTTCATTGTAGGACTATTTAATCTTTCTGGGTCAAATCTCTCGGCATTTTGGCAAGTACGGCAAGAGTTCAGAACACCTACGTAACTGTTAATCATTCCAGATTCATATATGTCAGTTGGCTCCTCTGCCATTTTTCTTGGAGGGGAAGAATGAAGAGTGCACTTTTGTAGTATTTATGACTCGTAGCAGCGCGCTCTGATGTTACAATGTGGAGATCCTACACAAAATACGTAAAGATTGAAAGTACTGTGGACTGACGTAGTTGATTGTCCTCCACAACAGCCTTGGAATTTATCTACACCAATCCTTTAGGTCTGCCTTGCTTTGTCTGAATTCTATGGATTGATTAATGTTCCCCTTGTGCCTCTAGCATGGCATGACCTGACCCACAATCCCTGGAGATAAAAGGAACTTCCCCTGACTACCCGGGTCACGGGCTGTCTTCAAACCTAGACTACCTAAACACTCACATGAGCACTTGTACTCATCATACTCATCAACTCCTCTTTAACAGGGTTGTATTCCTTCATTCACCTTCACTAAGTGCTTTATTCTGGTCAGGGTCCTGGTGGATCCGTATCCTATGCCGGGAATTCTGGACACAAGGTAGGGGACACACTCTGGATGGGACACATTTGCATTGCAAGGCACCACACACACACACACACAGACACACACACCTAAAGTTAATTGAGAGTCAGCATTCCACCTACTGGCATGTTTTTTGGGAGGAAACTGGAGAACCCTGAGCAAACCCACACAAACTTGGTGAAAACACATTAAACTCCACAGACGCAGAAAGTAACACAAGCTCAGGATTAAACTGGGAACCCTGGAGCTGTGAGGTGACACTGCTCCCCACTGTGCCTCCCAACAGGGTTTTAGCTTGATAGTACTCTTAGTCCCTGATCTATTGGTACTAGCATGAAGATATGTTTATAATGAAGACGAATAAGGACGTCTGCTAAATGCTGTAAACGTAAAACACACTTCACTGCAGTAGGGAACGTTCTCTGTTGTTCTTAAGCGAAGTTCTGACATGATGTTTGTTGTGTAAGGTGCTGAGATGCCCCTGTGGTGAAATGCTGGGTAGGTTGGGGAGCAGCTGTTCTCTGGCAGAGCTTATGCATCTTAAAACCACACTGCAACTATTCCAGGAATCAAAGGACTACTCTTAGAGAACAACTCAAATCCAGACCCATATGGAGTTAATTAAACAATTAACTCTGCTTGAGCCTGCTGGCTTGTCAGTGGTGGAACTGTCATACTACCATCCACCAGCAGGATGCACCAAAGCTCCAGGAGAGACAGACGCAGGATCCGGGACGTTGTTAGGAAGGATCATTTCATCTGCACTTGAGCATAGTTAACCAGGCCCAAACAGTTTACCAGTGCTAGTGCGTGAGAAATTTATTTATTACTAGTGTTGGATTTCTGAATCTTTTCAATGAGTCATATTGTTTGACTCACCAATAAGACTTGATTCTTTTGGCTTCCAAAAGGCTAACTGACATTTTTCTCAAAAATATTTTGACAAGTGATTATTCTTTTTATAGATTAAATAGTTTCATGAAATCGTACTCTACGTTTTAATAAACAAACACATTACTTTGTATTGCATTTTATAAAATCTATTTAAATAATTAAAAAACTGCTCATGTATGCGATCTGACTCAAAGAGCCGACTCATGCGTGAATGACATCACTAGGTATTATGCCTGTCTCTGCATCTAACATATATCACACTCTATACGGACTTGTTTGCAGTGATGATCCTTTGGCCTCTGCTTTTGGATTTTTTTGTGAACTCCCCTCAGTTCCGTATCGTTGACTTTCCCTAACGAAAGTCTAACAACCTTCCTCTTTAGATAATATCCAGGATGAGACCTTAGTACCTCTGAATTTAGCTTGAATTGATTACCTTGGTATTACTTCTTGGTTTTCAATTTATTTGTATTATTTATGCACTTCGATTTGAAATATGTCTTTCTGTCACAATCCTAGCATTAGTCTTCCATTATTACAGGTGTTCTAGATATTTTATAGGATATTTCAAATAATCCGGGCTTATCTAGTTAGCTTGCTGCAAGGAATACCCTGCTGGTATATTACATCCCTTTGATGAAGCACGGTGATGGCAGCATCATGCAGTGGGGACGTTTATTTTCAGAGAAACTGTCAAGATCAAGTAACATAAGAAGTAACAAGTAAGAAGTAACATTTTTGTTGTTTGCAGATGACAATTTTTTTTTTTTTGGCACTAACTGAACCAGCACACACCGCTGCTGAGTGTAGATGAAAATCAGGTGAGAGGAAAGACCTTACCCCTGGTGGAGAAGTTTAAGTATGTTAGGATCTTATTAACGAGTGATGAATAAAGAGAGTGTGAGTTTGACAAACGTATCAGATCAGCAGCAGTATTATTGTTGGTGAAGCAGGAGCTCATTTTTCAGACAAAGCTCTTTGTTCATAGGACACTCTACGTTCCTGTCATCACCAATGGTTACGAACTGTGACCGAAAGACTAAGGTCATGAGTACGGGAGGTGAAAATGAGGTTCCTCTGCAGGGTTGCTGCGTGATATTCTCCGTGATAAGGTGAGTAAAGCCACTCCTGCAAATGTCTCCTCCTCCAAACTGAGAAGAACCAGTTGTGGTGGATCAGGCATCTTACAAGGACGCCTGCTGATCAGCTAGCAGTAGAGCGCTATCAGGCTTCCAGTGACCTAATTAATAATGTGTGTATATAGGGTACATAGAGAACCATGGCTGGGTCATAATGAACCAGATTTTAGGAGTGCGTATCTGCTGTATATTGAGCACTAGGTTACACAAATGACCCAAATTTTTAGCAGTGAGTGGATCCATACATGAACACTTATCACTTGACATATTAAGAAAAACCTGGAAAGCTTATATTTCTTTAAATTTCACTAGCTAAGGCAGCTGCTAATTAAACATGCTCAGTATTAAACACCTTTATAGTTGGCATACTTTATGAGAAAATGGTTAAAAAATGTCTTCTTGAGCTAATAGCTGTAGGTCACTTCAGCGTGAACACAGTCGAGCTGGAAGTGCAGTCAGCTATTCCTCAGACTGTTCTCTGGTTTTAATAAAACGATAGGATAAAAATGGGATCAAAATGTGCACAAATGCATTTTGGTTGATTAAATCATTTTTAAATTTCAGCACCTTTAAAATGCTGCTGATTTTTCAGTCATCATGTCGTCCTCCTTTACCGTCACACACTGTTAGTGATTTTAAAAATCTCGTAGTGATCCATATTAGCAGTACATCAGGAACTATTGCTGATCTGTAACTGCTCAGTGATCACTGATACACATCCGGCTCGTTCAACATTAATCTCAGCCTCAAAATGAATCTGAAATGATGAAAAACAAGCAGCTTCAGTTTGATGAGTCTTCAGACTTGACACAGAGCGTCATGAAGAGCTGATCATAGGTCACAGCGCTGCAGGATATGTCCAACCCCACATTCACTCTCAGCTGTCCTGAATAGCAGATCAAGACCTTGTGGTCTCTCTTGCCCAAAATCCATGCAGACTGGCATTGGAGTGGAACTTCAAAGTTTTCAGAAATAGACTTCTTTGAAGTTCAGCAGTTGAAGTTGTTTAACTACAGGCCAGTGTTCTGAGCCCAGGAACATGGCTCACTTAGGAAAAACAAGTTCCCTGGTCTTGAGATATAGTCCTCACTGCAGAACCCCGAGTCCAGGGGTGGAGCTAGATCAGGTTCAACTTCTCCTATAAGCCGAACCCCTAACCCACAAGACATTGTACAACATGGATCAAGCAAACACACTTGTCCAGCTCTCGGTTCAACTCCGGCCAGGACTGCAGTTGGTTCTGCAGCGAGGGGTACTCGAGTCTTGTCGATAAGGTGTGTGTATTGGTAAACAGGACCGATGATCAGCAGAGGGCAGCATGTGCAAACCATAACATGCTCTGACAGTAAAATTATCCATGAGGACTGGCTTCATACTTCAATTCCAAAGACAGTAAACACAAGCACACAAAAGGGGCGCAATGTAGATGCAGGTCAGCTTTAATGTTTTTTTTTTTAAACTAAGACCAAGCTAAAGGCATTGTGCTTTAGAAATCACTCGAGTTTACTGAAGGTGCTGTTCACTTTCATGCTCTGGAAGGCTAGATTCTTGACTGTGCTGAGGTATGAAATTTGTGTTCAAGTTTAGTTAATATATTTCTTGTCTACCAAAAATACTAATAGTGGCAGGAGACACTTTAGAGTGGCAGCTTCACTGGTACTGTTCATGTAGATACTTTACGAGTGGCAGCTTCAGTGGCAGTAGAAGCTTTGAGTGGCAGCTTCAGTGGCAGTAGATACTTTGAGTGGCAGCTTCAGTGGCAGTAGATACTTTGAGAGTGGCAGCTCCAGTGGCAGTAGATACTTTGAGAGTGGCAGCTTCAGTGGTAGTAGATACTTTGTGAGTGGCAGCTTCAGTGGTAGTAGATACTTTGAGTGGCAGCTTCAGTGGTAGTAGATACTTTGTGAGTGGCAGCTTCAGTGGTAGTAGATACTTTGTGAGTGGCAGTAGATACTTTGTGAGTGGCAGCTCCAGTGGCAGTAGATACTTTGAGTGGCAGCTCCAGTGGCAGTAGATACTTTGTGAGTGGCAGCTCCAGTGGCAGTAGATACTTTGTGAGTGGCAGCTCCAGTGGCAGTAGATACTTTGTGAGTGGCAGCTCCAGTG
>CM040465.1:643797-658349 GCA_022758105.1 Pangasianodon gigas | reverse complement strand
AATTGTTAAAATACCAAATAGATATCTTTCAGGCCATCTTGTCTGGAGATCAGTATTTCCCAAATATAATATGGAAAAGTGCAAAGGTAGTGTAGTGTTAAAAACGTCTTCGATTGTTTTATGAAGCTCCTCCCAAAAGGGTTTTATCACTGAGCAATCCCAAAATATGTGCCAGTGATTAGCTTCCCGAAACCCACACTGTCTCCAACATTTGGTGTCTCCTCCCCCAATATGTGCTTTCTGTTTCGGTGTAATAAAAAATCTGATAAGGCATTTCCACCCAAATTCCCACCATATGTGAGAATTTGTACATTTCCATGAGAATTTACAAATATCAAGCCATTCCTCATTTGTTATTAAAAGATTACCTTCTTTTTCCCATTTTTCTTTAATATACTCTGTGGTGTGAGTTTTATTTATCCTAAAACCTTTATAGAGCTTAGAGATGACACCTTTTTTTAAATCACCTTGGTAAGCACCTATAAATATCTTCAATATCGGGTCATCGAATTCTGTTTTATTTTTGATGTTGTTTTCAAAATAGTTACGCAGCTGAAGGTATCTATAAAAATCGGATTTCTCAAGGCAGTATTCTTTCTTCAAACTTTCAAAGTCTTTCAACTCTCCCTTTTCAGTGAGAGAGTAGAATGTTGTTATTCCTTTTGAGACCCAAAATTTGAATTTATAATCCATTCTATTTGGCTTGAATTCAGGGTCATATGCCTCGCCCTGACTCTTACTCTCACTCTGCCTCAGCCTCGCCCTGACTCTTACTCTCACCCTGCCTCAGCCTCGCCCTGACTCTTACTCTCACCCTGCCTCAGCCTCGCCCTGACGCTCACTCTCACCCTGCCTCAGCCTCGCCCTGACTCTTACTCTCACCCTGACTCTCGCTCTCACCCTGACTCTCGCTCTCACCCTGACTCTTACTCTCACCCTGCCTCAGCCTCGCCCTGACGCTCACTCTCACCCTGCCTCAGCCTCGCCCTGACTCTTACTCTCACCCTGACTCTCGCTCTCACCCTGACTCTCGCTCTCACCCTGACTCTCGCTCTCACCCTGACTCAGCCTCGCCCTGACGCTCGCTCTCACCCTGACTCTCCCCCTCAGCCTCGCCCTGACTCTCGCTCTCACCCTGCCTCAGCCTCGCCCTGACTCTTACTCTCGCCCTGCCTCAGCCTCGCCCTGCCTCTCCCTCTCACCCTGCCTCTCCCCCTCAGCCTCACCCTGACTCTCGCTCTCACCCTGCCTCTCCCTCTCACTCTGCCTCTCCCCCTCAGCCTCACCCTGACTCTCGCTCTCACTCTGCCTCTCCCCCTCAGCCTCGCCCTGACTCTCGCTCTCACTCTGCCTTACTCACCGTGATTTTGGTGGCGTTGTTGAGCACAGCCACCCACTCCACCAGGTCCTGCTTGTCGTTGGCCTGCAGGTAGAACTTCCTCATTCCAGCGTTCATAACTGGAGGGAAAGAGAGAAGAAGAATGTGTGTGAGGGAGGAAGAACTAGTTATTATACACTAAAAATGTAATCAGAGCAGGTTGGGGTAATTAGAGTTACACAACCGTGCCTCTACCCTGACATTAATCATATCACACAGGCTTTTCAGAACAGGACCAGAACGTGTGTACAAACACCACCACGAGTGAAGTGCTCGGTTTTGTGAATCCGGGGACGAGCAGGTACGTGTCCAGGGTACGACTTTAAATCTGGAAGCTACGTCTTTTCGCCTTTTGCAAAAAGTTTTTATTGAGTGTGTGTGTTTAAACCTTACATGCTACTCGCTCTGAATCCCACCACCTGCTGCACTACACACATCGGCCGAGACGCTCAGAGCCCAAACGTGGGCCGAGGACACAAACACAAAACGCTGTTACAACAGGAAATGTTTATAAACTCGTTCATTTCTGCTATTCTGTATGAGTGCGCTTAACTAGCTAACCAGCTCACTGTACGTTATTATATTACATTTCCCAGGAAACACCAAACATGAAGATTTTACTCGCCCAGTGAGCTAGCTAATAAATTTATCATCTGTCCACTCCTGCACGCTACAATTTACCGGTTTATTCTATTAATATATTAACACGTATCCTGCACTAAACACTCGGGTAATTCGAAACAGGAAGCTGTTTGGCGGAGAATCAATTTCAACCGTGAGTCACCTCAGCCTACATGAATGGCTCACACACACACACACACACACACACACACACACACACACACACCCCCTTCAAGAACTGGGTCACACCATTGACATGGCCACAGGCAGGAATGGTGCGTTCCATTAAACCGTCATCACTTGCATTTGATCTATTGATCTACACAATCAAAAAGACGTGAATATTAAAAAAAAAAAAATCTAGAAACGCTCCAGAGAAGTTTCAGATCTGAACTTCGGCATCCTGTGTGGAAGTCACAAGCTCCAGGGAAAGGTCAGCGTGAGGTCATGTAACTGCTTCCTGCCATTGAGAGCAGGACATTCCCTCCGGAGAGCTCGCGGCAAACCACAGGGAAGAGACGATAGAGACGATAAAATCACGGCTGTCCCTGAACACACCGAGGTCACTGCA
This sequence comes from Pangasianodon gigas, assembly GCA_022758105.1. NCBI lineage: Eukaryota > Metazoa > Chordata > Actinopteri > Siluriformes > Pangasiidae > Pangasianodon > Pangasianodon gigas. Next base: position 655,779 of record CM040465.1, on the reverse strand, counting down.
CTGCTCAAACATCCACCACAGACAAGTTTATACTTTTCTTTTCATTATTTATGAAAGCGGGATAATTTTACAAAATGATATTTAAACACGTTCTCGCTGTGTCCGCGTGGGTTTCCTCCGGTTTCCTCCCAAAAACATGCCGACTCTAAACTGGCCCTCGGTGTGAACGAGTGTGTGAGTGTGTGTGGTGTCCTGCGACAGACTGGTTAACCATCCAGGGTGTATTCCCACCTCACACCCAGCGTTCCCGGGATAGACTCCGGATTCACCGCGACCAGCGTAAAACTCTTACTCAAGAGAAATGAATTTACTTTAATCCTGTTCCACTGATCAGACTTTCATGGATCTTTTTCTTTCTATTAAATATTACAAAGAAAATTGCAGCGGATAGAGGTGTGCAAGAGAGAGAGAGCGAGAGAGAGAGAGAGAGAGAGAGGAAAAAAAACAAAGTGAAACAGACAGAGAGAGAGAAAAAAAATGTAATTTGAATCTGACAAACAGATAGAGAGACAGACGTGCACTCAACGAGCAGGAAATGGGAGTGGAAATAGTGTGTGTGTGTGTGTGTGTGTGTGTGTGTGAGTGTGAGAGAGTGTGTCAGGGTGTGAGGGTCTGTGAGAAAGTGTGTGTGTCTCTGTCAAAGAGAAAGAAAGAAAGCGAGAGAGAGAGAGAGAGAGAGAGAGATGATAAACGGTCTTACCGAAGCAGAACTCCGCCTTGGGTCGCAGTTTGGTCGCATCGCTAACCTGAAACAGGAATAACGTTAAAACAGCGACTGTTAATAAGTTACACTTTAATCAACGTTCAGAAATCACGAGGAGGAAGAGAAGAGAAGAGAAGAGAAGAGAAGAGAAGAGAGAATGTTCACCTTGGAGATGTACGTGAGCTTGAGAGAGCCGACACACGGGGTTCCTTCTGGAAGGTTCTATGGAGAGACAGAATAAAATATCTATAATTATTTTTTAATCTGTACACGTCCCTGTGAATGAGCTGTTACTATGGAAACCATAATGTATTAGAGCGAGCGCATTAATATAAGCCTGCACTACTGTCAGAGCTGCTGTTCTAGAGAATTAATCAACACCTGACGACCAATCAGAACTGAACTCAGGACAGTGAGAGAGAGTAAAGTTTCAGCGTGGAGTGATTCATTCTGTTCAGCATCAATAAATGAGGTTTTTTTTGTTTTTTTTTGGGAGGGATGGAACTCAAACTCTCCAAAAAGAAGAAGAAAAAGAAAAAGAAGTGATGTGGAAATAAAGAGAATAGGTTAGTGTGGATGTGATGTGGAGTTACACATTGCCGCTTTAAAGTGTGTTAGTGTGTGATCATTAACACAGCCCACTTTCCCACTTCCTCTGTTAAAGGTGTAAATTAACCTCTTGATAAACCCGAGACCTCCAGCGCGTGCACACACACACACACACACACACACACGCGCGTCACATACCCAGCATTATTTACCATCACAATCATACAATTATAAATGAATTATTTATCAATCATAAAAGAACGTGTATAAATCTCTAGATTTTATCACTGTAAAACATTTTAGAAAGTAAAAACACAATCTGCTGTTTCTAATCAGAGGCTATAATTTGAAAAGTTTGCAGAAAGCTTGAACACACGCCTCCTGAACTCTGAGCTTTCCTCCAGTGCTGAATGCTGTGCTTTCATTGGCTCGCTGTACGCATAAATTAGGGCGTGTTTCAGGTAAATGAGGCGTATAGGAGGGAAATATAAACATCTGCAGATTAACAGGAAAGTTTCTAATCAGGAAGGAAGAGGAAGCCTGAGCACACTGGAGCGGTCAGAGAAGAACGACATCGCTTTAGCCACAAACACAACTCCTCCCTTAATGAATTACACTTCCATCTTCTTTCCTGTCCAACACAATTCCTTCCTTCCCTACTTCCTGCCATAGGCAATTCCTTCCAGATTTATTCTTATCCTTTCCACACAAACAATTCCTTAGCAACCCAATTCTTTCCAGACTTCCTTCCTTCCTTATTTAATTCCTTCCTTCCTTATTTCCCTGCTTCCTTTGAAGCTTCCTCCTTTACTTGTTTAATTTCTTTTGTATTTCCATACTTCCTCCACTGGTCCTTCCTTTCTTACTAATTCCTTTATCTCCTTTGTTACTTCCTTCTTCATGCATTTCCTTGTTTCTCTTCTTACTACTGTCCATCCTTCTTTCCTTACTTTGTTCTTTATTTTGTTTCTTCCTTCCTTCATTAAAAGGAAATCCAGGAAATGAATGTGGATAAGCAAGGGCTGGACTACAGACGGGATGACTCGTAGAGGAAGTGCAGTGAAAGGTGGACTTCTTGTAGGTTGGACCAGGGACATGCTGGAGCTTTGACTGTGTGTGTGTGTGTGTGTGTGTGTTCAGCTGTAATTAAACTACAGGTAGGGCTGATTATAGTTACTGAGTGTAGCGTTGCTAAATGTCTGAGTGACAGATCTTCACCACACTGAGGATAGCGATGGCTCTGAAAACGTGACGGAGCGGTGGGAAGACGGGCGGAGCTGACGGGCGGAGCTGACGGGCGACAGGTGTGTGTGTTTACCTGCGGGTTGTCCATGTACCACACCAGACTGCCCTCCAGTGTGTCCAGGATGAAGTAGCGGCGCAGGAACTTGCCGCTGTTCTCATTTTCCTCGATGTCCAGGAAGCCACAGATACGGTTCTGCCGATCCACGTAAGGCATAGCTGGGTCTGAGCATCACACTGACCACACACCCACACACACACCCACACACACACACAAATAAGAACAAGGAAAGTACAGAAAAGTCATGACATTTCAGCATCAGCAAGTTCTCTCTGTCCATCTCTCTCTCTGTCTGTCTATCTCTCTCTCTCTCTCTCTCTGTATCTCTCTCTCTCTGTATGAGTCCTTGTGTGTCGAGAACACAACAGTCTCCTCACATCAGGAACACACACTGCTTTTACACTCGCTCTCCATTACAATACCAGGAACCAGAACCACAGATGTGGGAGCAGAGCCACCCTCCCATTTATACAGTACACACACACACACACACACACACACACACACACACACACACACACACACAAAACGCTCCATTCACAATTCATGTCCTGCCTCTTCGGGTGAGAGGAACACTAAGCCTCTGCACTCTCGTCCTAATGGGAATTCTGTTATACGGGAATTAGAGAAGAAACACGGAAGCAACTCGCTGGACCTCTTACAAGCCGACTATACACTTCATTTTCTTTTTAAAGTACTCTTTATGTCTAAATATCCAAATAGTTAACACTTAAAAGTCTTTATGATTCCATACTCAGATTGTGTGATACAACAATTTAATCGTCGATATGATATTACACCAACACCATGTCCGGTGACGTTTACTCTCATTACATCATCATATTATATTAATTTATAATTCATTTATTAATGAATTTATATTCTATTATATTCTATTATCAGACCGCCTAAACTTCACTACACATTTTCCGTAGGAGAAAATGTGCAATCTAACATCGGAGTACGTTATCACTCTAAAACACGCCACGAGTTTTCGTTTTTTTTCAGCAGATGAGTTGATCAACAGGAATTAATCTGGAATGATTGACAGTTGTGAAGGAGTTTTGAAACAGTGAAAATGGCGGCCATGTGGATATCACACAATCGGTCTGTAAAAGGATTATATCGAAAATGTTCCGTTATTTTATCTTTTTTTTTTTTTTTTTTTTTTTAACCTTACATTACTGAGGAATCTCTGCAGAGTTTTCGGGATTGTCTCTGCCACTAAGCAGTTCCCGACCACACACTCTCCTCTCCTCAAACCTGACAGGGTGGAAATGCTCGATTTACTGACTTATGCTCGTTTTATATTAACTTATTAGGCTGTTGGTTCTGGACGATTAAATCGTAAATCATGATTTTTAATTGTGAGAAGGAAAAAAAAAAAAACATCACACAAAACTACTAGTTAAAACTCGGTTACCCAGCAAAGGTGAGACTTTAAAATGTAAAATACTTTTGGGAAGTGCAGAGCTTCAGGGTATTTCCAAAATGCATATTATATATACTGTACATTCCGCACACACACACACACACACACACAAACACACCAAACAGGATATGAGGCTGATCTGTAGCATGCCTCGTGCTCATTCTAATACTAACGATCGTTTCTATAGTAACAGCTCATTCACGGGGGCGAGTACGGCTGACACTCCACAGATAATAAACAGATAATCGTTGATATTTTGTGAGGAGATGTTTATTTATTTAACAGTTATGGAAGGAGTCTCCAGTGTCAGAGATAAAGCTATAACGTTAAGTTTTCTGACGTCTTCAGGACAGACGAGTTTACGCTTCTTTTTGTCTTATTCAGTTGAAGAGAGAGAAAAAAAGCGAGGCTGGTGAGGGAACAATTGTTTATAGCTGCTATAACATACATGAGAACTTATTCTCCGTTAAATGTAACTATAAACGGATAAAAAGTATGACGTGTCGTTCTTTAATAAATAAAAGGTGTAATCATTGGTACGTCGCTGTGGTGTAGGAGGAATAAAACCCTTGAGGACGCGCTGTTGGAGGAAAATGATCAGCTTCTGCGTGGTGAGAGTCACTCCGCTTCATCACACCACCTCAGAGTGGATTATTTTCCGAAAACAGCACCGCACACGCAGTGTTTTATTCCTTTCATGTATTTATACAGAGCTGCAGGAGTAAACGAAGAGTGTAAAGTATAAATACAGATCATAAACGATAATAATCACAGTAATCTAGCTGCTTCTGGTATTCTCATCTTCTCCGCTCTTCAAGCCCACGTTAAAGTTCGCAGAGCGTGTGTGTGTGTGTGTGTGTGTGTGTGTGTGCAGAAGGAAGCGAGAGTGTAGCGTGGGTTTAGCAGTTGAGCACAGGTGGACTGAGTTTACAGTGTGTGTGTGTGTGTGTGTGTGTGACACCGCAGAGTGACGGGTACGCGCTCCGATCACACCATCATAATCAGCGCTGGAAAGTACCGAACTGCGTGTTCTCTCGTTACTCGAGTGCATGGTTCACTGTAACGGTACTTCAGTTTCGTTAAATCACACGACTTTTACATCAGTTTCTTTTCAAATCAATTATTTTTGCTACAGAATAAAACAACAATAATAATAATAATAATAATAATAATAATAATGTGTTTCACCACTGAAGACTGTCAGCCAATTAAAAGACAGTATTTTACACAATTCGATTTTGAGAGCCAATCAGAATAAAGCCTGATGAAACTCTACACTCTGTGTGTGAAATATTCAGCAGCAGTGTCTGAGACAGTGGAGACGGAGGATGGGAATTTCACGGCTCGACGTCCAGCTTGCGGAAACACGTACAGGTGAGCTGTTAGCTAGCTGAGAGAGCTGGACTGGCTAGCCGGGTGTGTTGATGTTTTACAGTATGAAAGCTCTGCGTTCATCTGAAGACGTTCAGTAGCGATCACCTGTCGTGTTAAATATATCTAAGTGTAGTTTCTAGATAGCGAACTATGTAGGTAGAAACATGAGCAGTTGCGTGAATAATAAAACTCAGACATTGCACAACTCCACACTGACCGAGAAAACACGACACGTCTTATCTTCACACCATCATGTGCTGAACGCTTACGTCTCACGTCACCTGCACTCAGCTTCGTTTTCCTTATACGGACGCAGAAACCTTCCATAGAATGCAGACGATTAAAAAAAAAAAGACATGAGCGGCACTCGGAGAGCGGGATTAGTGAGGAAGAAAAACACGGCGCAGCAGTGACATCATCCTGAAGTTGATTAATTTCCTGTAACAGCATGTGCTTTATTCCTCTTACACCACAGCAGCTCACGAATGATTACGATTTATTAATTATTAATCCATCACTAATTATTATTCCTTGTTAATTCCTGTTCTGAAAAAAGTTTCCTGAAAGCAAGAAAAAACCTCTGACGCAGTCAGTATGAGGTTTTAGTCACTGATGAACACCGTTCGGCTCCATCGCACCGCGCGGCTCGGTTCTCTCTCCTGATTGGTCATTTCTGTCGCAGTGGCTCTGACGGTGCAGCGGCGTGAGATGGTGATGATGAAGCTGTGAGGAAGAGCGCTGGACTTCACCTAAAGGCATTACCACGGCTGAAACCTGAGAGCTCAGACCTGCAGCTTGTTAAACGCATTTCTCAGATCTTAATGCGCAACATGTGATCAGCTGCAGAGCCGGGAAACCGTCTCCCTCCCCGCCGACGCGCCGCACCACGCCACGCCACGCCACGCTCCAGCACACAGCACGCCGCGCTCTGCGCAGAACTTCCTGTTGTAGCTTGATTAACAGAGCATTACAGGAAAGTTCCACTCTGAATGATGTGCGTATTAGCGGTTATAATTAACACGTTTTTCCCAACTTACCCACAATGCCGTGTGACAGTGACGCTCTAGCTAAAGAGAGCGATGCAGCGGCGCTTTAGTCTCTTCCAGCTCTCGTCTCGCCCAGCTCGTACGGTGTCTCAGAGCTGCACTGCATTCTGGGACTCTGAGTCCAGCTCCTGCTCCAGACGTCTCTACTGCCACGCTGGACTTATTTATTTATTTATTTATTTTAGTTTAGGAGCTAACAGCCAATCCTGACTCACTTCTGTGTTCAGTGAGGAAAGTTTCTGCGGTTAAACTCCAGGGCCTCTGCGCGTCCCTGTGACGTAATCGCGGGACACAAGGGCTGAGTTTTCTCAGGAGAAACGCAGCTACAGCATGAGGAGAGAGCTGAGGAGCATCACCACGGAACTCAGGAGGAACATTTCCGCGTGAGGAGCCTGGGAGTGTCTCAGGGTGGACTTGCTCTTTAATGTGCTCACAGCTTAGCGCTAACGTTATTTACCTGCGTTCACACCTGCGCCTTCACCTGCACCGCCTCTCCCCGCGCGCCGCCATTACACGCGCCCTAACCCGCTTTCTTCTTCATCCCGCTTTTAGGGAAATAAACCCGGGCACACCCCGAGCCGAGCCGAACCCAGCCGAGCCGAGCCGAACCCAGCCGAGCCGAGCCGAGCCGAGCCGAGCCGATGTGCGCCAGCTTAGCGTTAGCTCTCATATAATACACAACACAAACTAACCTAACCTACACTAACCTATACTAACCTATACTAGCCTACACTAGCTTCAGCTACTCGGACACAGAGTCAGCAGAAAGCACTTACAGAGTTTATAATCGCTGGGAAAAGCCGCTCCGCGTCCGCGCCTCGGTGGATTTCAGCCCATCTCCAACACCAACTTCCTGCTCCGCGCTCTGTTACCTACAGCTACCTCTCTCTCTCTCTCTCTCTCTCTCACACACACACATATACACACATATACACACACAGGGCAGGGCGGACTGCGGGGGCGGGGCCACGGAGCCGGAAGTGCAGCCGCAAAGCGTCACGGGAAATGTAGTGCTTTCGTCCTGAACGTAGATTCCCAACTGGCTTCTGCGGTTTCTTGTTTCACTCACAACAATTATTCCTTTTTTTTTCTTTTGGTTTCTTTCTTTCTTTTCTTTCTTTCTATATTACTATTTTTAAGTAATTTTTTTCTCAGATCTTATCTAAGCAAACCTCATGGCTCTGGGAAAAGACAGACATGCTGATTATGGGATGTGTACTTTTTATTACACACACACACACACACACACACACACACACACACACACACACACACACAAAACCCGCATTATTTTTGCTTAAAAAGTTTTTTTTTTTTTTAAATCCTTCTAAAAAACCTCACACACATTCACAACTATGCAAGAAAGTAACAAATATAATCTGAAAAGAGCTGAATAAAACTATCACAAAGCTGTTAAAACATGGAGGACTTAAGACTATAAATAAATAAATAAATAAACAGACTAATAAATAAATAAATAAATAAATAAGATGAACTCATTTCTGACACCGGTAAAGAACTTTTTGTTGTGATGAGAGCAAGATAAAGCAGGTGTATTTACACTTTCACACTACTGAATATTTCACAAACACTTTCATCCACAACGAGTTACAGCTCTTGCTCAAAAACATATCAATTTATTTGTTTCTATTTATTTATTTGTGTTAGTGTAGGATGTGAAGTCCCAGTTTTCTGATCATTAAGTCAAAACCTTAGTGTGTGTATTTATTATTTTGTATTTCTACACTTTACATTTGTATTCATGTTTTCCTTTTCTATAATATTATATGTATGTATATGCTATAGCTGTGTGTAAGTGAGCGCTCCGCACCGGTAGGGGGCGCGGGAGAGGTTTGAGGTTTGTGTGAACAGAGACGGGATCAAAACTCCAAGCTGAGAACAAATAAACACATCAGTTTTTAATATCTACAGCGTTGTATTATATTATACTGTATTATTATATAATTTTAAATTAGTTAGTGAGGTGAATTCCCAGCGGCTCAGTAGGAGGCGGTAATGCAGCTGTTCCGCCAAAACACAAAACACCAACGAAGAAGCGGCGATAAACGCGGAACAGTAATGGCGGCGGAGAAAAAGAAAAAGGAAAAGAAAAAGGAAAAGAAGCGCCACTGAAGCGGAGAGTCGAGTTATGAGGAGAGTTTCTTTTTTTAGTGAAGGTGAAACAAATCTTCATGAAACATTGAGACGTTTAATCTCTGTTGGAAAATATTTTATTTCTCGAAGCTTCCAGCGCTCACTAGAGGCCTCTAGTGGTCAAAAATATTGACCAAAAAAGGCCAAAAAGAAATAAAGAAATAAATAAAAGAGTGATGTAAGCCTTTTAAAGCCATGAAGCAATTCTTGAAATTGAAATTCTTATAGTACATTTTTATGGTAGCCTAGATATGAACTTTACATAGTAAACATGTTTCTGTATGTTAATAAAGTTTATAATGCTACAGTTGTGTTCCAGTGATTGTGTGTAAGATTAAAATCAGAAGTAAAGATTGCTGTGCTTTCAGCTGGACAGTGGCAGTGTGCCGAGAATGTGGCTGAGAGATTTGTTGCTGACTCTTTTCAGGGGAAAACTAGCTAACACGTGCTCAAAATGTCTCATGAAGTCGCCAAATGACGTCATCGGCTGATCATTTGCATATTCACTGATCATCGTTTGCATATCAAAAGGTGCTACGCGTATCGTGATACGAGATCTGTCCGGAATTTCGATGTGTTGAACACAGTACGGAAATGAACAAACAGAACGCTGTCCAAAGACATGGAGTCAGAAGTAAATGTTTTCCACAACAAACATCGCAGGATTGAGGGAATGAAGCTGGACTGGATCTCAGAAAATTACACAACTTCGCCTAATCTGGTTGCGACGGTGCAGTCCTCGCTTTTTCCTCACGTAGCTGGCGAAGAAGCAGCGCGAGCGTACGATACCTGGACGTTTGAAAATGAGGATGATAAAGATATCCTGGGAAAAAAATTGAGAAATGTAAGGAGTATTGCACCCCTTAAACTGGACCTCGCATACGAGAGGTACGGGTTTTACACGAGTGCATGGGGACGTGTCGATTAGCCAGGACGTTACGGCGTATGGAAAACAGAGTAAGAACTGTGAGGAAAAAGGAATCACTTGGCTAAGATGTGTAGATGTAAGGAAAGAACATGCAGCTGATGATGATGATGATGATGATGCACCAGAGCAGCATTCAAGCCTGTTCACTGGAAGGACAGCTGATCTAAAAACAGAACGTCAGCTTTAAACTGGACACTGGGGTTCAGGCAATCGTCATCCCACACACCCTGTGGCAGAGAATCGGTAAAACGATCCTGCTTAAAAAAAGACACAAAATGTGAAACTATCCACATATAGAGCAGATAAAATAATAGAGCTGAGAACAACAAACAAAACACGTGTAATAAACTTCGTTGTGGTTGAAAAGGATGGAAAACCAGCACTGGGAATCCACATGAGTGAGGAAATGAGATTCATGAGAAATGAGAGAGTGATGATGTTGAGCACTGAGAGGGCATTGGCTGCCTGGAGGGAGAGAACACTAATAAAAAAAAGTCCACCCACTAAGAAAATTCCAGTGACGCTGCCAGAGAAATTCTAAACAAAATGAACAGAATGGACAAAGTGAAAGTGGTCAGAGTACTGAAGAACCCACACATTTGTTATTCATGAGAAGTTCAACAGAAAGAAAATAGAGGATCTGTCTAGATCCACGCTCTTGCCTGTGTACAATAAACACGGCTTTTGATCGCAGTAGGTTTCTCTGTCTGTCCTCAGCACAGGATGTTAAAGCATCTCTTTGTGGGCAGAGAAGGTGCTGAAACCTAAATCAACAACATACTCTGGGGAATTTGGGGAGCGACATGACCAAAGACCAAAGGCAGGTGCTGGAGAAGAAGTAAAGCATTTCAGACTGAACAAAAAAAAAAAATGTAAAACTGGCCATGAGGAAAGAAATACCTGGGTCACAATCTCTCAAAAGATGGCTTAGAACCTGCAAAATTAAGGGAATTATGAAAAGCCACTGAGCAGTGCTCCAGCTAGCACACAGAGGCGACTGATGAGCTCGCAAAAGTATCAACGAAAAGTTCAGTACAGGCGAGGAAAGGAAATGCATAATTAACAGAATCAGAAATACCTGACCATGAAACAGACGCTCAGGTGCACATGCTAATAATGAACTTACCTGTGCCTTACCTGAACTTCACTTATCTGTGAATTCAAAAAAAGAGACTGAAAATAGTCTCTTAACCGTAAAAAAAACTCAAAGATACAGTGACAGAATAAATGGCCAGAACGAAGGAATCAAGTTGCAAAAGAAATCCAAGAATACTGGAATTTCCGGGAAGACCTTTCAGTAGTGAACGGAATTCTGTTTAAAGGAAAACGGATCATAGTTCCAGGGTCAATGAGAGCTGAACTGCTCAGGCCAATTCATTAAGGTCACTGAGGCATAGAGAGCTGTAGTCATGGAGCAGGAGAGGTGATCTTCTGGCCTGGAATGTCTAAGAGTATAACAGATATGGGGAACCACTGTGAGGTTGCTCTACATCCACACAGAGTTCCAGAAAGAGCTTGGAAGAAGATCAACTGTTTACCTTTGAACAGTAAGAATATCTGATTATAGTGAGAATTAGTGAACTATTACTCAAAATTCATAGAAGTTGAGTGGAGAAGGAGTTGAGAAGGAGTTCAACAGTCATTTCCCATCTCACATCACAATTTGGTAGACATCAATTTCCTGAAGTTCCCATTTCGGGCACTGGGCTTCAGTTCAGCTCATGAGAATTCCAAGACTTTGCAAAGTCGTTCAGCCACAAAACCACAAGCCCCCATTAATTCGGTTCACGGAAATTCCAAGATAATTTAAAGTTGTGGGAGTTCCACTACAAAACCACAAGCCCCCATCATGCTCAATTCAGTGTTATGACCGAGAGAGGAGTACAGAAGGTGAAGAAGTTCAGGGCAGATCTCTCTCTGCTGAACTGGAGAAATATTCCTACAGAGGATGCTGCTGTTGATGGGGAGGCGAGTAAGAACATTATTTCCAACTATTTACGTATTTATCATTTCTATCAGTGGAGTAGTGGCAGTGCGGAGTCGGGAAAGACATGAAGAGTTAAAAACGAAGAGCGAAGAACTGCACAGGTGAAGAAAGGGAACAATGGTGATCAGTGATTGGATGTTGGGAACAGTGGTGATCAGTGATTGGATGTTGGGAACAATGGTGATCAGTGATTGGACGTTGGGAACAATGGTGATCAGTGATTGGACGTTAGGAACAGTGGTGATCAGTGATTGGACGTTGGGAACAATGGTGTCAGTGATTGGACGTTAGGAACAATGGTGATCAGTGATTGGACGTTAGGAACAATGGTGATCAGTGATTGATCGTAAGGAACAATGGTGATCAGTGATTGGACGTTAGGATCAATGGTGATCAGTGATTGGACGTTAGGATCAATAGTGATCAGTGATTGGATGTTAGGAACAGTGGTGATCAGTGATTGGATGTTGGGATCAATAGTGATCAGTGATTGATCGTAAGGAACA
>CM040465.1:632321-633786 GCA_022758105.1 Pangasianodon gigas | reverse complement strand
AGTGTGTGTGCGTGTGTGTGTGTGTGAGTGTGTGTGTGTGCGTGAGCGTGTGTGTGTGTGTGAGAGTGTGTGTGAGTGTGTGTGAGTGTGCGTGTGTGTGAGTGTGTGTGTGTGCCTGCAGAAGAAGCCGATGATGGTGCTGTGTGAGGGCAGAGTGTGTTCTCGGGTGTTAAACTGCAGGTAGATCCAGTACAGCACAGTCCTGAGGAACTCGTATTCGTTGCTTGTGAACACTCTACACACACACACACAAACACACACACACACAACTAATGACACACAAATATCTACACACAATACACAACTATCAATGCGTTCCTGTGATACTGCATTAGTGATCATGTGACCGATCATCATGCCGTATGTAAAGGCTTGGAGGTGATGATGACCTGGGGCACTGCAGGGTTTTCAGCAAGAGGTCAAAGGTCAAGTCCCTGAGGTTGATGCGATGCGACAGCTCGGTCACGAGAAACAGCTCCAGCCACCGCTCGCACGCCTGCTGAAGACTCGTTTGCTTGTACTGAAACACACAAAGAAGAGACGAAGATGCGAATGAAAGGAGTAATGCTCTGCGTGTGGTGCTGTTATAGGAAAATAATCAACGACAGCGTGTTGTGATGAAGCGGAGTTACTGCTACCACCCTGAAGAGGATTAGTTTCCAACACTGGTGTTTTATTCCTCTTACACCACAGTGATTTGTCAACAATTTACAATTGTTTATTTATTAAAGAATGATATGACATAATTTTTATTCATTTATAGTTGCATTTAATTTAAGTCACGTACTTTATAGCAGCTATAAACAGTCTCTGCTTTTTCTCTCTTGAAGTTAATAAGAGTAAAAAAACTTCAGCTCGTTACCGAGAAACCGCAAAGAAGCGTAAACTCCTCTGTCCTGATGGAAACCTGGACACTGGAGACTCCTTACACGAATGCTATATAAACGTCTCCTTACAGAAAATCAGAATCAATACCATACACGTCCCTGTGAATGAGCTGTTACTATGGAAACCATAACGTATTAGAGCGAGCGCATTAATATAAACCTGCGCTACTGTCAGAGCTGCTGTTATAGAAAACTAATCAACACCTTCTGACCAATCAGAATCCAGCAGCGCTGTGGAGTAAAACCTTTTAGCAGCGTTGAGAATAAATAATAACCTTTTTACTCTGATATATAAATATTTACAGATCTTATGTTTACGATAATAAGGAAATATTGTAGAAATTTGTAGAAATATATTGAACACAGAGCTGATTTGATCAGAGCAGACCTGATTTCCACCTGAACCTGGAACCACTCTGAGGTTACTGCGCCCCCTGCTGGCCATCGCAACACTTTACATATCATCATAAAATATTACAGATATTTATTATGAATAATACTTTTAAATAAAAAAACACTATACTCAAGCAATGAATATGAGAAATAAATTTATAAATTACATTAGCACTGTGTTAGAG
>CM040465.1:619821-629821 GCA_022758105.1 Pangasianodon gigas | reverse complement strand
ACGCAGTAGTCTATTGTTGTGTTCTGCGCAGTGTTACATCACTGTAGTTATTAATATGCTTGACTGGTTACTTGAACGGGTTTTAATCCACTTGGACCCAATGTGTTCTATCAGCAGAAAGTTTGGGAAGCTCTAATAAATATTATTGTACAGAGTTAAATAATAATTCTGTTCAGAGCTCTGTGGAATTCATTTTACTGGCTACTTAAAGTGTGAGAAGCCTCTGATATAAATACAGATAAAAAGCCAAAACCTGCAACAGTGGAGGTGAAATCTTTACACCAGCACTCAGCTGTGCTCTAGATTTCCTCTTAATAAAAAAAGCTAAGTTAATTAACATGAACAACTTCTGAAGGATGAAGAACCTCGAACCACATATGGTTCCTCTGCAACAGGAACACTGCTGTAATGTAATATACTAGTGAGATATATATTGTGAATGATTTATTTGGAGGCATGAAGTTATAGGTGTGTGTAGGTGTGCAGGTAAGACTGATTATAAACTCACCTGAACTGTGATGATGTTTTTTAACGAAACAAAACACTGACCTCTGTTTAAGCTGTGGGAGACGCAGCAGGATGGCGGCAGAGAGCACAGCCTCGCACCACTGATCAGGACACTCATCACGCCGGTACATAGACCTCAGGGCAAACGAAAGAGCTGAGAGAGACAGAGAGAGACAGAGAGAGAGAGAGAGAGTGTGTGAGAGAGTGTGTGTGAGAGAGAGACTCTCCACGTGAAGGCAGCAAGGTGCATCTTTTCAGCAGCAACTGCTGCGTCACACACTCGGAGGAAAGCGCTATCTGCCCTCTTCCTCATACATGGGCTCACAGACACCTATGACTGGCTAGTGTCAGTGTGATTGACAGGGGAGAAAGAGTATGCCCCTCCCAGAGTGAGAGAGAGAGAGAGAGAGAGAGACAGAGTGTGAGAGAGAGAGACAGTGTGAGAGAGACAGAGAGAGAAAGAGTGAGAGAGAGAGAGAGAAAGAGAGAGTGAGTGAGAGAGTGAGACAGTGTGAGAGAGACAGAGAGAGAAAGAGAGAGTGAGTGAGAGAGAGAGAAACATTCTAATAGACTCAAACGGAAAATTCTTAGGTGAAGAACAGCTCTTCCCTGGACGCAGAGTCACTAAACTGTGGTGTCCCGGACCAGCAGTGCACTTGAGCTCGTCACTAAGACCGTTTCCAATGAGCCAAGCCACATCATTATTCACACTGGCACTAATGAGAGCTCTGAGAGCACAACAGGAAAGAGTAGCCGAGTCTATTAAAAGAGTGGCACAAACCCCCACACAAGTTCCCCTCCTCCAACATTATAATCTCTACCATCCTACCCAGCAGAGATTTTCACCCTGCCACCATCCAGCAGGTAAACGCAGAGATCACCTGTGGCTGTGCGTTAATGGCAAACGTCCACCTGGCACACCACCCCAACCTCAGCATCCGCAGCCTCCACGACTACGTCCACCTACACAAAGACACAGTGGGCACGTTTGCCAAGAACCTTAAGGATGCTGCTCTTGGACGCAACAGACGACCCAGCCTCCACAGACCACTCCACTCACTGCCAAGGAAGATCGGAGCACAACTACTAGACCATCACCACTATCTGATTCCTTGAAACCAACTACACAGCCACACACCCAAAGCAGCCCCAGCACCCTCACCCAGGCATCCCAGAACCAGCCCAGTGACCCCGTGACCCAGATCCACCCAGCAGTCACAGCGGCAGCCCTGGGAGAATCAAACACCTGCTCGACCTCATACACACCAGACTGATGAGCTAAGAGCTGAACATGTTCACTACGAACAACACGCGCGCACACACACATTAAATATATTTCAAAGTTTGTTAATATGGTTTGTGAAAACATCCATAAATAATACCTTTGTTTCATACAGGTTTATCTCTGCCTTAAAACTATTTGTATTTTTAATCTGATTTAACTCCTTCTCCTCAGATGAAACCATTATTGATTTCTCTGTGGAACATTCAGGGCATTACATCTTCACTGTTTGGGTGCAAAAGTGAAACTAGTGAATTTAAGGAAACCACAAATGACACAGATATTATAATACTCCAGAAAACCTGGAGTAGATCAATCACTCACTGTCCCACAAACTATAAAGAATTAATCATCCTTCTGTTAAACACCTACCATTAAAAAAGGGAGAGACTCGGGTGGAATCATAATTTGGTTCAAATCTGAACTATCAGATTTCATAGCACCACAAAAATGAAATAAATCACACATCTGGCTTAAGAAAGATAAATTAAAAATTTAAATTCTTAAATGAAGAAAGATATTTTAAACACTACAAATGACATTTTCTTGTGTACAGTATACGTCCCTCCCAGTGACTCCCCTTATTACGATGAGGAGATCTTCCCCCAGCTCCACACTGAGATCTGCAGCTTCCAGGCCCAGGGATGTGTGCTGATCTGTGGAGACCTGAACGCCCGCACCGGCTCTCTCCCTGACCTTAACACAGAGCACAGAGCACAGAGCACCACAACTCTGACTTGCAGGTCAACAAACCCGTAAAGGACCTGCTGCAGCTCTGTCACAGCCTGGGTCTGTACACTGCTAACGGCAGGACACGAGGAGACTCTTTGGGAAGGTACACTTTCTGCTCACCTCCTGGCAACAGCACAGTAGACTACATGATAACAGATTTAGACCGTTGCTATGTCAACACATTCGCTGTTTACAGCTTACCGTACAACATTCAGAGAGCATACAGATGAGTCCAAAACAGCACTGAAGAGATCCAGAACGCAATCAGCAGCCATGAAATTCAAACACTCTTAGACACCTTTCTGGACACCACATACACTCACAGTAATGAAGGCATCAATCTCACACTTAGGAATATAAACCATATTTTCATTAGGACTGCACAAATCTGTCAAATAAAACAATTTAGAAACGAGCCGAAAAATCCAACCGGTGATAAGTGGTTTGATACAGAATGCCAGAATATTAGAAAAGAATTAAGAAAATAATCCAATCAAAACCACAGAGATCCAAACAATGCAGACTTACGCCTTCATTACAGTGATACTTTAAGACTACACTCTGAATCAAAACAGCCCAATACACACAAACACAGCTGACACACAAACACAACTGACACTAACTGACTGAGTCCATAAACACTAATAGTTTCTGGGATCACTGGAAAAATCTAAATAAATCTAAATCCGAATTGGTACAAAATGGTGACATATGAGTCAGCCACTTTAAAACAATTTATTCACCAAATAACAATAACAACAAAAATGAACAAAATACTATAACTGAAAAACTGAACACACAAGAATTGGCTATAAAAGACTCCCAGAATCCCCTGGAATCCCCCATTACTGAGCAGGAACTTTCAGACACATTAGACGCTCTCAAATCCACGAAAGCAAGTGGGCTTGATGACAAGTAAAAAAATTCCAGTTAGCTTTTCTTAAATAATTCAACATGATTTTGAGTGTCGGTTATTTCCCTGAAATAACCTGAAATAAATCTTCAAAAGCGGAGATAAATTTGACCCTAATAATACCCGAGGCGTCTGTGTGAACAGTAACCTGGGGAAAGTTTTATGCAGCATCATTAATTCGAGACTTATACACTTCCTTATGAAACACAGTGTCTTGAGTAAAAGTCAGATTGGATTCGTACCAAATCACCGCACCAGCGATCATATTTACACCTTACACACTTTAATCGACCTACACGTTAAACAAAACCAAAACACAATACTCACATGTTTTATACATTTCCAAAAAGCATTTGATTCTATTTGGCACAAAGGTCTATTTTATAAAATTCTTGAAAGTGGTGTAGGGGGTAAAGCACGATATCATCAAATCCACGCACACAAGCAACAAGTGCGGAATTAAAAGAAGTAAATTGTTCCCTCAGGAGTGTGGAGTGAGACAGAGTTGCTCTCTAAGCCCAACACTATTTAATATATATTATATATATATAAACGAATTGGCCTCCATTTTAGATCGAGCAGCCGGTCTCACTCTACACGACTCAGAGAGTGAACTCCTGCTGTATGCAGAGACGTGGTCCTGCTGTCCCCCAGTGCTCAGGCTCTACAGCACAACCTGCACCTGCTGCAGCAGTATAATGTCACACCTGGGCCCTGACACTCCACCTCAACAACACCGAAACTATTACTGTCCAAAAAAGATCCGGATGTCAGGGAAACACATCACCCTTCACTTTAGGGACACACAAAACAGAACATTGTAAAGAGTACAATTCCTTTACTCTCAGTGCAGCAGTGAGTGAGCTGACAGAGAAAGCACGCAGGACGTTCTACACAATTAAAAACAAATTCACAATCGAATCTGGCTCAAATTAAACGAATCAGTAATTGAACCACTTGTGCTGTACGGTAGTGAGGTCCGAGGGCCACTTACAAACCAACATTGGGATAAAGCTGAAATTATGCACACACAATTCTGTAAATCCTACAAGTTCACCGAAACACCACAAACAAAGGCTGCAGAGCTGAATTAGGCCGATTCCCACTACTGCTCAAAATTCAGAAAAGATCTACCAAATATTGGCTCCACCTAAAACACAGTGACCCCCAGGAATATCACTACAAACCCCACAACGCCAAGAGCTGAGCCGAGAGACGAGTCTCCTCACCCGGCTGGTGCTGAACCTCAGCTCACTAACACACACTAACACACACTAACACGGTTCTACATCAGGAGCAGCCGCACACAAGAACAATCAGACCTCATTAAATTATAACACTACAAAAACAAAACTACATCATCTACTGAACCACACACACACAAGCACAGAGTAAAATGCCATGCTCTTGGGCCCTAAACCCACAGCACACTGTAGCTGGCTACCTGAGAACAGCAACTGAACACCAACACAGAGCTACGCTGACAAATTACACACTCAGCGCCACAACCTGAGGCACAGTGAGTAACCCACCCAAACACACACACACACACACACACACACACAGCCCTGATTGTCTTCTGTTATCTATTTATGTATTTACTTATTTTCATTTCTTTAAGATCACCAATATTTGTATTAATGTTTAATTTCTATTCTCCATGTTGAAACGAATAAGTTTGTTGTTAATAACAATTCTTCTCTTTCCTGTAATGCCTCAGCAAAACCGTACATATATACGGTCATGCCAATAAAGCTTGTGGAATTAAGAGAGAGAGACAGAGACAGAGATAGAGAGACAGAGAGAGACAGAAACAGAGATAGAGAGACAGAGATAGAGAGACAGAGATACAGAGACAGAGATAGAGAGACAGAGATAGACAGAAACAGAGATAGAGAGACAGAGATAGAGATAGAGAGACAGAGAGAGACAGAAACAGAGATAGAGAGACAGAGATAGAGAGACAGAGATAGAGAGAGAAAGACAGAGATAGAGAGAGACAGAGAGAGATAGAGATAGAGAGACAGAGAGAGACAGAAACAGAGATAGAGAGACAGAGATAGAGAGACAGAGATAGAGAGAGAAAGACAGAGATAGAGAGAGACAGAGAGAGAGAGAGAGAGAGAGACAGAGATAGAGAGACAGAGATACAGAGACAGAGATAGAGAGACAGAGATAGACAGAAACAGAGATAGAGAGACAGAGATAGAGAGAGACAGCGATAGAGAGAGACAGAGGGAGAGAGAAAGAGACTTTAAATCCTTACATATTAATGATTTCTCAGCATCGTTGCTGACTCTCGTCACTTGTGCTCGTTTACTTTTGCTTGAGTTTCTCGCATAACGCGTCACTGAATAATGACCCTGTCGTCTGAGGGTGGGATGGGTGGGAGGGGCATACTCTCTCTCCCCTGTCAATCACACTGACACTAGCCAATCATAGGTGTCTGTGAGCTCATGTATGAGGAAGAGGGCAGATAGCACTTTCCTCCGAGTGTGTGTCTCAGCATGAGGAGCAGTTTGAAAAGATGCGCCTCGCTGCCTTCACGTGTCTCGGAGGAAGCACGTGCTAATGAATGACGTGAGCACTTTAAACCCTATTGTATAAATTTACTGTATATGCTTCTAGTGAATGTGATTTACACTCTTTTGTGATGCAGGGATCGTTTATGTTCAGCTGGAGCAGGATGGGACGCGTGAGGCTGCCTCGACTCTTCCCCATTCCTCCGTCCTGTCTCAGTCTCATCTCCCTGCCTCCTCGCCACACACACCTCTCTCTTACACCACTCTCTGCAAGAAAACACACACACACACCTCATCAGGGCATTATATTTTTACCAGATAAAAATATTTTACTTCAAGTGAACAGTCTGCAAATATCTGATTCTGAAAAATGGCATATTAACTATATTAGCTCATTTGGTCTGATCTAACACCTAATAAGATGTTTGTCTTGTCTTTTATCAGATAAAGGCTACATTTAGTTAGCTAGTAATAACCACTTGGAGCGAGTGGGTTGTTTAAACAACACATATTTATTCTCTGCACAGTTGGAGTCATTGTTAGAGTTTTTCACACCAAACCTGCAGCAGAGACAGAAGCGCAAGACCGAAGACAGTCTTTCTCCTACTTTTCCAAAAAAGAGAGAGTTTTTTTTTAACCAAAGCCTAAAACTCTTTCTGTCTCTCCTCCCGACTTTCTCTGGGTCTGTTTAGTCTCCAAGTTTTGTGACACTCACACTTCACTCCACTGTTCCACTGTTTTCCGAGTTGATCCCAAGCAGCACTCATGTCTCACTTCTTTCACGAAATATCAAATTCTACAATTTAACTTTGAAAATATAGAGATTTGTTAAAAAAAAATCCCAATCCTGTCTGCTCCTGCAGTTTTGTTCGTACCTACCTGCAGTATTTTCCTACAAACTGCTGCCGCTGACCTCCGGAGCTCTTTAATGCTAGTTTGTTCATTTTATTGCGATTACAGAGTGATGGATTGTGCTGCAAATATGACGCTGTTGCGTGGATCACAGGCATGTTGTTGATAGATTCACAGGCAAAGCACTTACACACACAAATGTCAGGACAGAACGATTAGACCTGGCAGTAGTGTAACCCGGGGGTGAGGAAATATTCGGGATTGTTATACTGATTAAACATGACGTGGCCATGTGTTTTGGGTGGATGTCAGACAGCAGCAGGAGAGGGGAGGACACAAATCTGTCATGTGAATCAATTAAGGCATTATCTACTATCAACCAATCCTGAAATATCCTGATATACTCCTTACAGTTCCACTGAGAAAGAGCACAATAAGATGGTAGTAATATTAGAGTAATTATATTTTATCTAATAAAACCAGATTAGACCTTCATTTTCTTCCGATGGTTCATTTTCTTTATCGCTCGTCACCTTGATATCCCCGAGCTCACAGTGTAGTGGGGTCTCTTTCAAACACAAACGGGGAAAAATAAAACATTCTGATTGGTTAATCCTGTTTCTCATCAGTCAATAGCCAATAAAATGTGTTTCGGTCAAACCAAAAAAGCTTCGGTCGTCTGCCATTTTGTGTAATTTGGACTCTGATTGGACAAGGTGTGTTTAGATGATGGACTTTTACTCTCGCTTCTCCTCTGAAGGCAAATAATCCACGTCCATTCCGTTCATTAACGTCGTGACAGTGTTTCCCGTGCCGCCTCACTGACGTGCGAAAAATATCAGCTGCTCTAGATCTAGGGGGCGTGTCCCTCTGTGTGATCACCTGACTACCACGACAGTCCCTGATTGGCTGCATGAATCTACAGTCTGGGAGAGAAAGAAATCAGCCGCAGCCTCGCTCCTTGCTTCTTCACAGCGTTCTGTGTGTTTTTATTACGACCTGTCGGTGGCGCTGTTGAGCTTGCGAGCACAGAAATCCAAACTCGCGTGACATTTGTTATGAAATAATGTGAAGCGGACGCCAAATAATGAAATAACAGCCGTCTCTGGAAACTAGGTTTGTAATGTGAACAGCTAAACACACACACACACACACACACACACACACACAGAGTATAAAACATTAACCAACATTCCCCTTTAGAATTTCTCTCTCTCTCTCTCACACACACACACACACACACACACACAAAATCCTACAGAAGTAATCCAATACAAATCCACCAAGAAAGTGCATGAATTATTGCACAGTGTAGACTCTGAGTGCTCAGGGGAGCTCATTTTCTCGGAGAAAACAGAAAGTAATGCGTGATGCTCCTTCTCTGAGCTCATCCTAAGATTCAGAAGACTAATCCTGCAAATTAAATTTGGTAAAAAAAATTAGCCTTATCTGCACAGAAAGGCCCGGGAGCTAGTTGAGATTAGGTGATGAATAATATCAACATCAGTGAATGTTACTTATAAAATAATTTGCTTCAGTCCTGCTTACACACGCCTGCTCCTGACACACGCTGCTCATCGTTAATCTGTTAACTGATGCTACACTGACTGCGTTAAACGTGTCTCTGTGTGTTCTCACTCCTAACACACGCAGTTTGACTCGCACTGTGAGATGATGAGGTAAAAAATGTGGTTGTATTTGTATTGATCCAGTCACCGGTTCTTTCCTGGAGCAGTGTGTGTCTTTGCTTCTTGGAGTTGCTGTAGAGCTCAGCGAGGGTCTCTGATTCACACAGGTACGGACAGTGCAGCTCCCAGATGCTCCCGAAACACTCCAGTACTGCGTCTGGAGACGGAAAAAAACCCAAACATTAGGTGAGATGGGAGCAGGAGATGTCATGGCTGGGTTTAAGGACACACACAGAAAGTTCTCCCGTTACCTGGCTGAGCGTTCTGGACCACCTCCTGAGAGACGATGTAGAAAGCGTGTGCAGGATTTGCAGATGTGTGTGACAGCTGGATGTTCTGCGATGTCCTGCTGAGAAAGTTAAAGTCACGCAAACACACGTCACAGTCACAGGTCTGAAATTCAGAGACGCGTCTCTATCACCAGGAACCACTTTTATTTCCAGCGCTGATGAGAATTTCAGAATCCTGTGTGTTTAAGGCTCTAACAGCTTTAGAACTTTCATACTGCTGATAAATATGTAACTGTTTTTTAATTTTGTTTGTTTTTAAATGTCTTGTAATTTTTATACATTATTTGGAAGACAGATTTAGAAGTGAGCAGTGAGAAGTGAAATGTCTTGTTCAAAGGCCCAACTCTGACTCTTTGACTTCACATTTTATATAAAGAATAAAACATTAAATAATAAATAGTTCCTCTTTCCACCAAAACTCAGATTATTTTCCTAAAAGAGCACAAAGTGTTTTATTCCTCTTATACCACAGCAAAATGCCAACCATTAAATGCCAAGGTCTTATTTA
This sequence comes from Pangasianodon gigas, assembly GCA_022758105.1. Lineage (NCBI taxonomy): Eukaryota > Metazoa > Chordata > Actinopteri > Siluriformes > Pangasiidae > Pangasianodon > Pangasianodon gigas. The sequence continues at coordinate 620,527 of CM040465.1, read as the reverse complement.
TTAAAGAATGAGACATCATACTTTTTATCCATTTATAGTTACATTTAACGTTGTGGAACGACCGTGAAACAAGTTAGCTTACATTAAAGCAGCTGTGAACATTTGTTCCCTCACCAGCCTCTCTTTATATCTCTCTCTCTTCAAGTTAAAGAACGAGAAACTGCAAACCGTAAACTCCTCTGTCCTGAAAATGTCAGAACTCTTTGTCAGTAAATAATAAATAAATAGAAAATTTTACTTCACACACATTTTTACTGAGTTTATAATCAGCGGAGCGTCCGCTGTACACGTCTCTGCGAATGAGCCGTTACTATGGAAACCATAACTTATTAGAACGAGAGCATCGATATAAACCTGCGCTACTGTTAATACAGTTTTTAATATACTTTTCTGTAAGGAGTCGTTTATTTATTTATTAAACATTTGTGGAAGGAGTCTCCAGTGTCAGTGCTTTGTAACAGTCAGAGGTAAAGCTGTAACTTTAAGGTTTATATTTTATTAACTTTTTATCAACTTTATTATTATTATTAACTTTAATGTAAGCAAGAACAGTTTTGTGATGTTCAACAACATTAAATGTAATCTAAATCTAATCTAATCTAATCTAAATCTAAGAGGGAGACAGACAGAGAGAGATGGAGACAGAGAGAGAGAAAGAGAGAAAGAGAGACAGAGAGAGAGAGGGAGAGAGAGAGAGAGAGAGAGA
>CM040465.1:604198-617287 GCA_022758105.1 Pangasianodon gigas | reverse complement strand
GTTCCACAGCGTTAAATGTAACTATAAACGGATAAAAAGTATGACATGTTGTTCTTTAATTAGGCAAGCTGCTGTGGTGTAAGAGGAATAAAACACCCAGGGACGTGTTGTCGTAGAAAACAATCAACTTCACTTGAGGCCACATCCTCCTGTCGTTGATTGTTTTCCTCTAATTGCACAACCCCAAGTGTTTAAGACTTTAAAGCATTAAGAGGTGATGAGTGTAGAGGGAGTCTTTCTGAAATCTTTCTCTCTTTTCACTTTCAGGGGAATTGAAAATGCTAGCACTGCACTTGGGAGTGAAATAGAGAAACATAGTTCAGTTTTCAGAAGTATGTATAAATATATAAACAGTAAAACAGGTCATGTCTGCTGGACTTACTGGACAGTCCCCTCTGCTGTGGGAGCTGGGGCAGGAGCTTAGCATCGCGCTAGCAGCTAAACTGAGCTAAATTACCTCAAAATCCCCTAAAAACAGTAAAATAACTGGCGTCTCCCCGCGCTAAGACCTCTGCTGCAGGGAGGAGCGGGTACAGACTGGCCACAGACTACAGCACAAACACTTTATAAATAACAAATAACCGAGTTCTTGGGAACTTTCATGGCTGGGGTTTGTACTGAGGAGAGTTTCAGCGCGAGACCGCGTAACCATGGCAACGAGTGGCCTCTGCTGACGTCGGGAGTGACATTTCGCCATTCATTTCATTCATACATTTAGTTTAAAATTTAATTTTGATGGAATTCTGGCCAGTTGTGGTGCGGTGTATTACTAAACTGAGATACGTGTTGAAACCTGGTTATTTTCTTACAACATATTTGCGAAGCGTTCTCCTCGCCATGACTGTATGCACTTTAAAAAAAACTACACATCCCATAACCCCCCGCTCTTCCGCCTAGCCAGCTTTAGCAGCTCTGTGTCATTGTTTAACTTTCTGTTTTTGTTTTATCTTGACAGCTACTCAGAGCTTGTATATGTATTATTATTTGTTATTATAATTATTTTCCCAACTAAACAGTTTTCTTTGGCTAGCTAACTAGCTAATGGCGCGTACACCCAGAATACCCGGATGAGGGGATGGTATTTGATAGGGCATGTAGACAGGTACTTAGCATAAAAATAGTAGTCCTGCATCTTTATGAAGACATTTTCGAAATATGTCACCTCGATAAAATCTATGAGTATTTAATTAATTATTTAGTTAGTTAAATAAACAAATCTGAATTTGTAAAAGTGTATACTTTTATTCAGGTAAATACTACAGAATCTAAACCGGAAATCAATGCCGTTAGACGAAACTGCACTTCCAGAAAAGCATATAATGATACGGAAGCGATTAACAGAATTAAGATCACAAGAAATAATATATTTCTAAAAATCCGACATCTTGGACAGCCTAGCAAATCTATTCGGACGGATTTACGGGATTATTTACATTCTTTATGGACTACACTTCCCAATGTACAATGGTAAATACGTGTACGTGTTGCTCGCGTGCGCTGCGTTCAGTTCAGGCGCAACTGGCATTTCATCCAACCAATCAGATTGCTCGAGTACCGATTCGCGGCTAGTGATTGGACAAATTTGGATGTCGAGCGTGATGACGTTTGACGTTGCTAGCGAAAGGGCAAAAAGGAGGGAGGAACTCGAATGGAGGCCGTCGGTGTTGAAGAATCGATACAATCGACTGAGAAAGCTGCGTTAAAAAACTGCAACAGTACGTTTTAATATTTGGGTATTTGAGCCGGATCGCTTCTGTAGATCTCGCGGATTCGCTGCTCCGGCCCCGGGAGCTTGCTGTAGGCTGAGTTTGCGGAGCAGTTGCTTGTTGTTTATATTGTGCGGAACCCGGGATCTGGAGCAGGAGGCCCGTCGCGCGACTGACAGTTGGGTAATGTAGCGCGAGCTCGGCTAAAGCTAACGCTGAAGCTAAAGCTAGCGCGCGAGCGCCTCGGAAACTTATAAAGCTGAACGCAGTGTTAATTTGTTCGCTAAATAAAATTAAATATACACACTAGCTATATTACGAAGCGTTAATATATATTATCTGTATATAAACACACATTGTTGTGGAGTTGTAACACAATTACATAGCCACGAGCAAAGTTAGCTAACTTCATACACAGCTAGCTAGCGAGCTAATGAACTAGCCGCTAGCATGTTTTCACAGGCTCGCCTGGTTTGTTTGTACTTGTTGAGGAAAAAAAAAACGGAATGTCGTCGAGTTGTGTCGTCTTTGCTGGTGTCCCTGAGCTAGCTCCACAGTGGAGCAGCGCACATCCCACCGCATCTTCACCTCTCACCGGGAAAACACTCGCCCTGGCGTTTTACTGTCGGGGTTTTACAGGAGTTTAACCAGCGCTAACTAGCTAAACAAAGCTAACTAGCTGTAGCTAGCACCACTTCTGATAAGCGCTGAAGTTAGCCGTTTAGCATGGGAGCAGCTAGCTAGCTGTTTAAAAAAAAAATAAATAAAAAATAATACACTTGTTTTTGAGTACAGTATCTGAACAGTTTATGTTGTTAGTAGCTAGGGATCAGGAGTTAGCCGGTCACTTGCTAGCTAATCGCTAATCATAGCTAACTTTGTGTTGTTGTTGTTGTTGTTGTTGTTGTTATGAATAATAATAATCCGGGTAAATTTTATAAAGTCTTGCGTGTGTGTCCTGATCCAGCATTAGACACCGTTGCTGATGAGTAGTTGAGTAGTTTTGTCTAAAGGCAGATAAAGTGTTGATGTTAATGATAAGTTTTATTATATTTTATTATAAATTATTATATTTTCCCCAGTTTAACTGCAGCTCCTCAGCTCCAGGACGGTTCTGTAATATCCGTTTGTTTGTGTGTTGTTGTTCTGCTTCCCCGTCTCTCTGTAGAGAATATGAAACGGTCTTCACAATGACGTCTCGAATCGTGAAAACCTACAGCCGCAAGGCGGGCGACGGGACGTCCAAGTTCGACGAGGTCCTGTCCAACAAGCGCGCCACGCTCAGCACCAAATGGGGCGAGACCACTTACAAAGCCCAGCTGGGCTCCAAACGACCCGGCATGAAGGCCGACCGACCGGACCGGACCAAGAAGCCCAAGATGGCGGAGGACGACGGCTCAGAGGACCCGTTCGGGTTCGACAGCGACGACGAGTCGAGGCCCGTGTCGTCCCGTAACGCGTCCAAGTCGCCGGCCAAGCTGGGCCCTGCGGAAGCCGGTCTGACCCTGGAGCCTAACAGCCGGGTGAACCAGCCTGCCAGCGTGGAGGCGGCGGCGCCGGGCCGGCCCCCTGCCCGCACCTCGTCCACACTGAGCGCAGATAAGAGTGCTGCTCGCCTGCCGGAGGACTCGGGGAAGTTCTTCAGCAGCTCCACATCAGGTACGAAGCCGCTGCAGGATAAAGATTAGCGGCAGTGTGTTAGATTTAACATGTGTAAGCTACAGGTGTGTGTGTGAGGCTCAGAGCTGCTGCAACAGCGCCATGTTCTTCAGTGCGTAAGAAATAAAACACTGTGTGCAGGAAAATAATCGGCACGTCGCCGTCAGCACTCTGAAGTGGTTGTTTTCCTGTTTCAGCACCTCTCCTGAGTGTCTCATTCCTCTTTTAGCTCGGATCAACCACTCTCATTAATAAACAACCCGCGTTGACCACCGGCGCCGTAGCGTTGACCACCGGCGTCGTAGCGTTAACGTTGAGAGAGTGTTCAGGGTGTCGATGCCGTCAGCGTCCTGGCTCCGTCCCGTAGGCGTGGACGAGATGAGCGAAAACGTCACACCACGATTCTCTCAGGCTTTTCTACGATACACGATAAAAACCACGATATATAAGTTTGATCACAAACAGTTCACACAAACCGTACTGTTGCGTTTAAAGAAAGAAAAAAAACAGTTTTAGTTTTAGATTAAGTGTAAAATGTTAATGTCAGTCAGATTAGTACTTTTCTTATAAAAACGATACTGCAGTGTTCATGATATCTCAGAGAAGCGCACAGTGACATCATTTATCACCGTATTGAAATTAAATTATCATGTGGTGCAGCTCTGCCCTCGCTGTATATTACATCACAACCAAAACCTCGACTGATTCACCACAACACGCACGAGACAGGAGAATAACCGTGTGTGTGATGGAGGGAATCGGATCTCTTATGAGAGATTAGACGGCACGATCAGTGTCCGAGTGGCTTCCGGACTCCCCGCTGTACATAACGGTCTAAACAGCTGGACGAGGTTGAAGATGGACGACACAAAGACCTGTTTGTTAAAGGAAGTAGAAAAAGAAAGTTATGCAAAAATAGCCGTTTTAAATGTTTTGCATGGAACGACTGGTGAGGAGGAGGAACAGCGGCGCAGTGGATTATTATCGGGTTGCGTGTGACGCGGTGGCGTTTACGCCTGGTTTAGTGAAGATGCACTGGGTCGTAAGCGTCAATCCGTTTAAATTAAAGTATTATTATTATTATTGTAACTATTTTAAAACGTGCAGTAATTCACACAAAAAATAAATCACGAGCCGTGAGGCGACGTCTCTGACTGGTAAGGAGGACGACACTGTGTGTGTGTGGTGCTGTGATAGGGAATTAATCAACGACAGGGCGGTGTGATGAAGCAGAGTTACTGTTATCACACTGAAGCTGATTGTTTCTTTATAACAGCACGCTCTGAAGTGTTTTATTCCTCTTACACCACAGCAATTTACCAACAATTACACTTTATTTATTAAAGAAATGCATATCATAGTTTTTATCTGTTTATAGTTACGTTTAACATCTGAGAAACAAGATCACTTGCGTTATAGCAGCTATAAACAGTCGTTCCCTCACACCAGCCTCTCTTTATTCTCTCTCTTCAAGTTAATAAGACAAAAAAAAAGCAAAGTGTAAACTCCTCCGTCCTGAAAAAACGTAGTTACAGCTTTACCGCTGACACTGGAGACTCCTTCCATAAATGTTAAATAAATAAATGTCTCCTCACAAAATATCACTGATTATCATCCGCTGTACACGTCCCTGTGAATGAGCTGTTACTATGGAAACGATAACGTATTAGAACGAGTGCATTAATATAAACCTGCACTACTGTCAGAGCTGCTGTTCTAGAGAATTAATCAACACTTGAAGATGGTGATGGTGACGTCGCTCACTCAAGGGGGACGACAGAGAACGACGTATAACACAGCAGACAGGAAGCCCGTGTGTGTGTGTGTGTGTGTGTGTGCTAGGGATGAGTGACAGGTGGCTCGTGTAGATCAGACCCAAACGCAGCGCCCCCTGTGGGAGCGTCAGACGCGTCCCGAAGCGCTGGGTGACATTTTCCTGACAGGAAGTGGCATGTTTGGCAGCGTTACAGGGCTGCAGGTGACAGCAGGCTGAGACCCACAGCGCCGGCTGTGTGTGATAAGCGCGTCAGCGTTAATTAACCGCTACAGAGTAAAACCTGACGGGTCCTCTGGACAAAACACCAGCAGCTGGATGCTGTGGCGCCGATGATGCGCTCGGGTCAGCTTAGAGCCCGGTCTCGTGTGGCGGTCATGGGAATTAGCGTGGATAGAGACATTTGGGGGAAATAGAAATGAAAAAGCCTTCGCCGTGTATCTGATACGTGGACGTGTGTTCCTGTAGGTGATTGTTTTGGTGGCTAGCGCAGTAATGTCACCCGTGTTGCTGTTTTTAAAGGAGAAATGAGTGAACGCTCAGCCTGTTCGTGCCGCCTCCTTTAGGATGAGAGATGTTTCCCAGTTTAGCGCTCAGACCCCTTCAAGCCCTCTTGCTTCCAAACTGACGGATTAAAAAGGCCAGGCGCCCAAAGGCCTCCGAGCCCAGCGGACCTACAAATGGGTTTCTCCTGGGCTTATTTTACATTTCCGCTCCACCATGACGGGTATTTCAGTCTGCCTCCTCTCCGGGGTGTGAGAGAATTATCTGGCTGATTGAGTCGCCGATTAGCTGGAGCACAGTTTCAGAACACAGACACACACAAGTGGTGTTAATGTTACAGCGGAGGATTTAAACACAGACTCGTTTTAGATTTCAGTCCAACTTGCGTACATGCAGTCTGTCTATAAGTGTATAGAAATATAACACAAACCTGTGTGCTTGAACTGCTGCACCTTTTGGTGTCCAGAACCCTGAGTGGCTGGTCTCAGCAGTGCTAGCTAATAGACTTGGGGCAGTTAGTATCAGGAATCACAGACCGATTCCAGCTGTGTAACCAAGTCGGGTGATTTAAATGTCTCTGGGAAATCGTGGTGTTTACAGCTTTAAAATAAACAAAAATCATTTGTGTTTCATAAGTGTTTCCATTTTTGTCTTCTAAACGAAGTTTAATAACCTGCTGTCTGACTTCAGAGCTGAGCAACAAAACATCCTTCTCTGATGGATCTGATCTTCTCGAGTCCGTGCTGCTGAACAGATAAAGCCGTGAACGTCTTCACTCTCAAAACATTAATTAAGAAAATGAAACCGCGTGTTGTTTATCAGGGCGACTTCACTATACAACTACACAACAATTCAATACGTATCTCTGCTGCTGTTCACCACACAGCACATGTTTATATTATTTTATTTATATTTTATATTGAGATTCGGTCGTATGTCTGGCCACTCCCCCTTCCTTTTTATATTCTTCACTACTGGTTTGTTAGTAAATAAATAAACACGTGTGTGTGTGTGTTTATGATACAGTATACTGTAGAAAGAGTAAAAGTAAGCGTGACAGGTTTGAGTAGAACGGCAGGCTGTACTTTAGCGTGAGTCAGACTGCCTCCCCAGCGCGACTCTGTTTTGACTCCCGGGGCAGTAATTGTTGTTTTGCGCTTTCCTCAGAACAGCTACATTTAAGCACTGACCTCTGAGGTGTATTATTCAGCTTTATTTTTCCGTCTTGGAGAGATTAGCAGTTGCAGTGCCCTCGAAGACGTTCCGTCTGTTTTTAGAAGCGCAGTGATGACATGTTTTGACTGGCTGGAGTCAACATCATCATCATTAAAACCACTTTGTGTGTGTTTTTGTTTTTCTTGGTCAGAATAAACGGTTTTTATTTGAGGGGCTGTGATCCTGTATGGAGACAGCAGTTGTTTTTTTTTTATCTGTGTTGTTTCCTGATGATGAAACTTTAACCGTTTGAATTGAGTTACAGTCTGTGTGTGTGTGTGTGTGTGTGCAGACACTGCGTCTGTGCTCAGCAAAATTCCTTTAAACTATCGGCAGTACAAGATTTCAGAAAATCATCACCTGACTGTAAAAGTAATCGTCGTCCGTGTCTATGTCCCTCTTTTCAGGCAAGACCCACAGCTGTTCCAGTGAGAACGCGGAACGTCACAGCTACTCGTGGTACAGAAACGCTTCAGAGAGCGACCGCAAACCGCTAGCCCAGACCACCACCCTGAAGTCGGAAAAATCCGAAGACAAGGATTCGTTTGACGCGTGGGGCGCTATCGTCGGACTGGGGTCCCGCTCCACGTCGCCGCTCTCAGCCTCCAGAGACCCTCCGTCCAGCACGTGGACCTCCGGCAGCAGCCTCCTGACCAAACCTCCTGTCGAGACCTGCGTCACCGACGTCGTCCAGGGAGACCTGGATCTCCCGGTGGAACCTTCAGAATCAGAAGACCACTCGCAGTCGCTGCTCAGGACCTCCAACTGCAGGACGTACTGCAGACCTAACAAAAGCAAGCCATCTGCCTCCGGAGGCACGTCGAACAGCGACGGCGCGGGATCCACGAAGTCCGGCGATGGTGAGGGCAAGAGCCGGGGCAGGATGAGGGACTACACGGTCCTGCACCCGTCCAGCATGTCCGCCTGCAACGTCACCATTCAGGACTCCATGGAGCGGGGAATGGAGGAGTACACACCGAGCGCCCCGGCGGCTGATCCGGGGGAGGCTGGAAGGCTGAGGAAGAAAGCTGAACCCGAGACCAAACCTGCCAGGTAACGCATCAGGAGCTCACTACCTCACTACACACGTAAACCTGCACTACTGTCAGAGCTGCTGTTATAGAACATTAATCAACAGCTTCTGACCAATCACAATCCAGTACTCATGTTTTCTTTACGTAAGAGGTGTGTTTATCTCGGGCTTTTCAGGTCCAGATCCACACAGAGCAAGACCAAAAAGGAGAGCAAGCTGGATCTCTTCGGCTTCGACGACGGAGACACTCCCTCCGCAGAAGGAGACTCCGCCTCCTCAGGCAGCTCCAACTACAAGATCAAATACTTCGGTTTTGACGAGCTGAGCAACAGCGACAGCGACGGGGCCGAGGACGAGGACAAGCCGAGGAAGACCAGGAGGATGGCCTCCGTACCAGCGGAAGTTTCCGGAGCGGCAAGTGTGGACTTTTCTCGACCTAAAGCATCTCAGGAGAACAGCAGCACAGGTCAGAAACTCGGCCTCAGGCGAGGTCAGTATGCACACACACACACACCCACACACACACACACACACACAGGGGGGGTGGTGTATCTGCAGTGACATCATGGTGTTATCTAGGGGTGTAACGGTCTGATCGATTTAAAAGGCAGTGATGGAAATGAATCGAACTTTCTCTACGTCATTATTATTCCTGAATTAACGCCTGGCCTGCCCCACATCCTGAACAAAGCTGGTCACGAATCGGTCAGAGGATACTAAATCATATCGTATCAGATTCATTCGTATCTCCAAGTGGTGTCGTGTTGCGTGGAAGCCTGAGGTTTACGCCCCGAGTGTGAGCTCTGATGCACAGCAGGCGTTCTCGATATGTTTATGACCATTAACTCTTCTCCAAATTACCTTAAACATTCATGATGAACTTTCTAATTAAGATAGATCTGAACACATCACTGAGATTATTGTCAGGAGATTTATAACAGGAGTGAAGTGTGTGTGTGTGTGTGTGTGTGTGTGTGTGTGTATCCTTCCTCTGCAGGTTTTATCCATTATCTCAGGGTTAATTGCTTTCCTCCGGTCCCTTTTACTAAGCGTGATTTATGATTTGCATTAATATAATTTTTACTCCTTTATTTTCTCTGTCGTTATTTCACTTTTGGGGTCAGTGCTAAAATACCTCAGGGAAGTACAAAGTAAATTCAAATTCCTTTTTTTTATTACTTGTATCCTGAGAGTGATATTTATATTTATATATTTTGCTCTTGTTGAAACGAAGATCCTCCGGAGATGCCTGAGGTGAACTCGCGCGCTGCGTCTGAGGCGCCGAAGAGGCCTCAGGCCAAACCTCAGGAGAAAGCCAAGGAGAGCAGCAGGAGGATCTTCAGTGGACCCAAACGGGTAAGGCTTTCAGATTTAACTCCGGTCGCCGCGATAAACCACCTGCCCCGCCTTCTGTTCAGTGCTGCTTCAGCCGCAAGCATTATATTTAATAAATTATAAACTGGGAGTAATAATATTCTTGACTTATTCTTGGCTTCATTTCCTTTATTTGGGGCTTTATTTCCTGTTTGGAATGATGATACTCTGACCGGTCTCTCTGAGGATAGTGGATTCTGCTGCACTCGTTACTGGAAGAGTTTTTAATCTGTTAAGGGTGTTTGTTTTTTTCCTCTCTGCTGTGAAGTGACGTCTCATTCCTTCAGTAAGGGAAATCTTTATCAGGGATGCCACAGGTTTTCTCTTTACCACTCTTATGTTGGAAGAGGATTGCTCTTCCTCAGCTGTCTTCCTCGTCCTGGGGCTTAGTAATTCTGCTCCACTCCTCGTGTTTATTGCTGCTTTCCTTCAAACTGCGGCAAAAGCGTTGACTTTACCATCATCTCTCTCAGACCCTACTACTTCCTTATTCGATTTTATGCTTGGTTTAAAAGCATTTAAAAGATCATTTTAATGCTGTTGTATTTATTCTCTCCTATTTTATGTGCTGCCCTGTTTGCCAGGATTACAGCCCTAATATATTACTGCGCCTTTAGCAGCTGATGTTTAGTGAAGCAGAATGCTTTAACTGTACTTTAAAATTTCACAATACGTAAACACATTTATAAAAGCTGATACAGGAAACAATCACACGCTTCACCAGTTCTCCGTTTATAAACTAAGTACTGATACGCGAGCAGATCAGTGCCTTGTGTACGGACGCTCACGTCGCTGTCCCGCATCCTCAGTGCGTCCACTAGGGGGCAGTGTCGCAGGAAACAAACCACGGTTTACAGAAAAGGAGACGTAAAAAAAAGAGCAGCCTCTGATCCAAAAACAAATCAGAGCTCCGTGTTTCACTGGAATAATAAATCGAAGTGTTTTCAGAATGAACCACAGGATGCAGTGATTAGTCATCAGGTGTTGATTAATTCTCTAGAACAGCAGCTCTGACAGTAGTGCAGGTTTATATTAATGCACTCACTCTAATACGTTATCGTTTCTATAGTAACACCTCGTTTACAGCGGACGCTTCACTGATAATAAACCGATTTTAAAAAATTCTAGTAGATGTTTTGTGAGGTGTTATTTGTTTGTTTATATGGAAGGAGTCTCCAGTGTCAGAGGTAAAGCAGTAAGTTTAAGTTTTCCAACATCTTCAGGACAGAGGAGTTTACGCTTTTTTGCGGTTTCTAGGTCACATGACAAGCTCTGTGTTTTTTTTGTTTTATTAACATAAAGAGACGCTGGTGAGGGAACGACTGTTTATAGCTGCTATAACATAAGCGACAACAGGAACTAACTTGTTTCACCGATGTTCCACAATGTTAAATGTAACTATAAATGGATAATAAAAATCAATAATAAATGCATAATAAATGTTGTTCTTTAATAAGTAAAAGGTGTACTCATTGGTAAGTCACTGTGGTGTAAGAGGAATAAAACACCTGCTGCTAGATGAAAATAATCAGGGTGGTGTCAGTAACTCCGCTTCATCACACCACCCCGTTGTTGATTGTTTTCCTATAGCAGCACCACACACACAGTGTTTTATTTGTGATTTATAGCGTAAATGATTTCTGGCAGGTGTGTAATTGCTCCTGTAACAATATCAGCGTATTGATGAGGGGAAAAGAGCTAACGCTAAAGCTTCTTGGCCAGACGTGGATAAAATTGGGTGAGTTCCAAATCACTGCAGCCCCTGAAAGGCACTTGAGGAGAGCTAGTTAATTAGTGCAAATGAAACCAGCCTCCCACGGAGCGGCACTTGTGGGGCCAAGCCGCTCCTCTGCCTCTCTTCGCCGGTGTTTAATAACCCAGCTGCAGGTCTACTGGGTGCAAATCCCACTCCGGTTGCCAGGTTGTTCTTTTCTCCCCCCCCACTGACCTCATTGTGTGTAACTTGGCAGCTCATCTTCAGTCAGTTCCTGCTGTTTGAGCGGTCCTGGCGTCCGCTTCCGATTTCGCTCGGGCTGTTTTTCCCGCAGCAGTTCCTCCTCTCTGCTCTCCTCCTGACACTTAATGACCTCTGAGCTCAGCACATTTAAACCAGGCAGGAGGACGCAGAGCCTCCTTAATGAGTTTTAATTAGAGACTCATTTAGAGGGGAGAGGAAGAAAAATAATAGACTCAGGGATACAAAAAAAAAAAAAAGCACGTTTAGCTCCGGTGTGCATCCTAACGTACGCCGAGCTTTACGCTGAAGTTGGTAAGAGTTGGCTTTGTTTAATTTACTGATTCATGCTTAATCCTTGAAGTGAGTTCTGCAAGAGCTGGCAACTGTCTCTGTATTACACTGATAGATTTATCCTGCGGTATTAATCCCTTTGTGCGTCGCATTCTGATTAAAAATAAACATTCAGATTACTGCTACTGCTTAGCACCAAAACTGATCTTCAGACTCCTTGGAAAAGAAAACTAGTTAGATGTTGTGTAATCATGGTGCAGTGTGCTCACTTCCTCATTTAGCTCACTAGAGTTATTGTTGCACCTAGTGGTCAAACTTGGGAACTGCAACAAACCAGCGCTAATAAATAGAGATCCACTGGGGCAGGAATCACGCTGCCCCACGCTCTCTCTAATGGAGGAGCAGCAGACAGGACGGTTAATCACAGGGTCACTCTGTTTATGTGAAATTGGGCTAGTTTAAAAATACTTGTTTTATAGCAAATAATCAAAATTAAATGTAATAAATTTCCACAGAGTGTAAGTGCGGACAGTGTGTGTGTGTGTGTGTGTGTGTGTGTGTGTGTGTATTGTAAAGATTGGGAGAGGGAAAGGGGGATTATGGCGTGGATGATGTCTGTACTACAGATCTACGATCACGAGCCGCTGCTAACTTTGTGGTGTGAAGTTTAGCTTTCAGACGATTGACAGGTTGTTGAGGAAGCTGCTTCCGGTGCTCAGTGTTCTCTCGTGTTAATGTTTATGCAGAGTGTGATGCAGAGCAGCATTATTCCCTTTTCACTCCTATTCCTGGATTAAACTCTGTGTGCGTGTGTGTGTGTGTGTGTCTGCAGTCTCCTACTAAAGCTGTGTATAATGCAAGACACTGGAACCAACCAGAACCTGAAGAGCTGCCTCCTCCTCCTCCATCTGCATCACAGGCCGCGCCGGTCAGTAACACACACACACACACACACACACACACACACACACACACACACACACAGAGTGTAGGTCCCTCTATACACCTGGTTCTCCTGTGTTTTCAGTTCAGTGTTTATATCACTGTTATGTAAACGCTCACCCCTATTAAGAGAGGGGTGTGTGTGTGTGTGTGTGTGTGTGTGTGTCACACTCACACCTGTACTTTTCTTTCTTTCTTTTTCATTTCTCTCATTGCTCTTTTTTTCATTCTTCCTTTTAGTTTGTTTCTTCTGTCATTTTTCCTTTTGTTTTTGTTTCACTTTCATTTGTTTCTTTCTTGTGTCTTTCTTTCTTTTGTTTCTTTCTTTTTCCTCTTTGTTTTTCTCTCTCTCTTTTTATTTTATTTCTTCTATCTGTCTCTTCATTCATTTGTTTTCTTCATTCTTATTTTTGTTTTTTTTTTGTTTTCTCTGTCTGGATCATTTTTTTAGTTTTTGTTTCTTTTTCATTTGTTTTTCTTCCTCTCTCTTTTTCCCACTCATCTGTTTTTCTTTCATCCTTTCTTTTGTTGTTTCTTTCTGTCTGTCAGTCTTTCTTTGTGTTTCTTTCTCTCCGGACAGTGTTCTGTGTGTGACAGTGTGAGTGATCAGTGTTGAGTGTGTGTGTGTGTGTGA
>CM040465.1:592942-604098 GCA_022758105.1 Pangasianodon gigas | reverse complement strand
AGAGAGAGAGAGAGAGAGAGAGAGACAGACAGACAGACAGAGAGAGACAGAGAGAGAGACAGAGACACAGAGACAGAGAGAGAGAGACAGAGACACAGAGACAGAGAGAGAGACAGAGACACAGAGAGACAGACAGACAGACAGACAGAGAGAGACAGAGAGAGAGAGCTACACTGATTCTGCTCCATCATATAATCACAGATTTCCACTGCACCTCATAAATCCTGTTTTCTCTTTAATGTTTAAACAATACAGTGTTATCAGTTGTTGTGGCTTCAAGTACTCGTTCATTAACATCGTCTTACACTACGTTCCCATTAAACAGCTTAGTGTGGTGTGATATCCTGTGTGTGTGTGTGTGTGTGTGTGTGTGTGAGTGAGATAACACAGGCACACAGTGCTGAGAGCAGTATACCACACTGTATTTTATAGATGATAAGGCTGCCGTGTAGATAAGATCACACTTTAAAAGGTGATACAGCGCTAATGATGTGCTGAAATTAAAATTCTGCACTACAAATACAATACACACTATTTTTTGTGCCATATTTTAATTATTTCCCTGACAATTAACATCCAAATCAGCCGTGAAATGTTGTAACAAAAGTGTTATAGCTTCCTGCCTGTTGGTGTTTTTTTTATTCTTGTTCTTGGAGTTCTTGTAACACTTAGTGCACATTATGCGCGAGGTTAATCTACGAGCTCGCAGTAGCATTTTTCCACCAGAGAGGGCGGAAAGGGGAGCAGCGTAACTTTCCTTTTCCTGGAATGGTCAGTGGCTAACATTTCAGCGCTTTACAGATATAACACGGTGTATGAAGTCCGTAGCTCTGACAGTAAAAGCTCTCGTAATCTCAGTATTATAAGGCTCTTATCTGACGTTTCGGTTGAAAATGAACCACAAACTTTTATTTATTCTTACGTATTGTTTTGTTATTTTGCTAAGTTTCTGGTGTAATATTAGAAAAAAAGTTATATCTGCCGCCCACTCGTCATTCACGATGAACACAACATAGAGATGTGTTTTGGAACGTATTTTAGTGATATTATTATATTAAAATAATTATAATATTATTTTAATAATTAAATATTATGCATTGAAATTTAAAGGAGAATATCTTCAGAAAATATCTTCAGATTTAAAAACGAAAGTTTATTTGAGAGAATACATTCAGAAAGAATAAAACTTGAAACTGAAAACCTGAAAAAAAGCATATATGATTATAATGTGGTCTTAAGAGACTCCAAATGTCTTTCACTACTGAGTTTAATACCATTTATTTAAATGTAAATAAACTTCATTTAAGGTCTTTAATGAGATTTAGACACTGTGTAATAAGATTATAACAGCCGTATTCAAATTCAGGATTAGTTTATCTGTAATAAATGTTGTTACACGTCTCCTCAGGAAGAGTTAGTTTCTAGCAGGTTGTATTTTCTGAGAACCCGGATGTTTGCGTCATGGTCATATGATCTCGCTACGATCATCTCGTCCAACTGGTCGAATCGGCGCTGGAGCGGAGTAGAGACGAGACGTCGGCTCTTATTTCAATAATCATCCTGCGGGATCTCGCTTTTCGTAATGATGTTATTTTCTTTCTCCTCCTGAAAATGCTTTCCCAGGCAGCGTGTGTAGTCGAGATTTTACCGCACAGACCAAGAGTATACTCGAGTGCCTCTTCTACAGCATCTTTTTTTTATTTGTTGATTGGGGAAGTGTTTAATATCTGGGGGAGGGACACTGATACGCGTGCTGCGAGACTAAATACGGCAAGTAGCAGCAGTCAGACATCTGAGGTGACAACGTGACGTGACGTCTTTATAGAAATTCATGGACATGTGCATCTGCATGGGACTGAAATGAAAGTTTGGTGAAAAACAGTAGGCCTGTAATATTCTCAGAGGAGGACAGAGAGAAACACCGACAGAAATAAAATCACACAGTAGCTCCAGTACAACAGGAAATTACCCCCTGTACATTAAACCCATCTGAGTAGGGCTTAACACGCCGTCAGAGAGAAACGCATAAAGCCAAACACCAAATATTTGATCTTACAGAGTAATGAGTTTGCTCCATCTGTGTTCTATCACCACTGTAACAGAATCTTTTTTTTTTTTTTTTTTTTTTTTTTTTTTTTTTTAATAAAGCAAACTTAAAGTGTGTGTATTGTTGAACTGTAAATGAACATTTCAGTGCAGTTTTACTATCTGGGCTTATCTCAGAATGGCTCTTCACCCAGATAGATCCTTATATTTAATCTTCTAAGCCCTTACTGTGTGTAATGAGTGCTTACTCTGAGAAGGAAGAGTTATCTTCATAAAAACATTTCCCTGTCTGCAGTTATATACGGTGGTGCAGCATGTAAAGCACTTCAACGACGTGGTGGAGTTCGGAGAGAACCAGGAGTTCACAGACGACTTCGAGTACCTGGCTACAGGCCTCAAGAGCGGCCAGCCTCTCAACACTCGCTGCCTTAGGTAACGACAGAGAGAGAGAGAGAGAGACTTTCACACCACCACCATGACAGGATGATGGATGATGCTGAATGCTAATAGTTGATTTAAGTGATGGATCTGAATGAGTGTGTGTGTGTGTCTCTGCAGTGTTATTAGCCTGGCGACACGCTGCGCTCTGCCCAGCTTCCGCATGCACCTGAGGGCCCGGGGCAAAGTGGCACAAGTCTTTAAGACCCTCAATGATGCCCCCCAGCACCCTGTAAGACCAACACACACACACACACACACACACACCCGTCTTAATTCAGTGTTTTGACTCACAGATGTTCCACCACATTATCCGTTTCAGGTTAGATTTGTAAAGTGTTAAAAAATATTGTCATAGGCAAATCTCTGTCGTGTAATATGAAGAGAAGGTTGATCGATGTCCTTTAACAGCGCGCTCTTAAGTGTTTTATTCTATACACGATTATTACAACCTACATACAAGCACTTACAAGTCAACAGTGTGATTTCTGTCTGCTCTGGAGTGCTGTTTTACACACACACACACACACACACACACAGACTTCCTGCGAGTGATTAGTGTTCCCTAGCGCTTTAGAGACATCACCAGTGCTGTATCTGTGTTTCCTCTAATGCTGATGAGTCCATGGAACTCTAATAAGAGCTGATTCTGTCAGAGACCCGATATGTTGAACAGGCGATAGTAGAAACACAGAGCAAACACAAGTGAACAAACTGCATTAATCGATGGAATAGAAACCCCACCGTTAACAAAAAGACACATTACAATTAGGCTAAATTATTAGAACAAAAACGCAGCCTTTAATCCGACTTTCCTGAGCTGTTTCTTTTTCACGAATCATATTCTGTTTTACACTCTCTCTCTCTCTCTCTCTCTCTCTCTCTCTCTCTCTCTCTCTCTCTCAGAACCTCGCTCTATGCACGGCGTCCCTGATGTACATCCTGAGTCGCGACCGTTTGAACATGGACCTGGACCGGGCCAGTCTGGAGCTGATGATCCGCCTGCTGGAGCTCGAGCAGGACAAGACAGCGGACAGCCAGCTCTCGGCCAAAGAGATGAGCAAAGTGAAGGAGCGGATCCGCAAGCTCTGTGAGACGGTGCACAACAAGCACCTCGACCTGGAGAACATCACGGTACCAAGGCTGCTTTCGTTAACTTTTGGTTTAATTTATTTATTTACGCAGGCAGGAGATTGAATAGCAATAACGGCTGTTTGACGCAGCGCACTTCCAAGTCCTAACGCCACTCTGCTAGGATAATGACTAAAGTTTTAAACTGCGTTTTCCCACCTCAGGAGCCTCCACATTTTTGCTTGCTTTCAGCTCCCAGCACACCTGAAGCAGGTATTTTCTCAGCGTGTGTTTGTGATTTAGGCAATATGGCCAAAAATCTTACTGCGCTAGTTTTCCACTATCATTCAGTTTCAGTATTAACTGATATTTAAATGTAATTTAAATAATTCTGTAATCATGTAGTCATTCTGTTTCTTTAAAAAAAAAAAAAAAAAAAGAATCATCCAGAGATGTTCTCTGGGTGGGAGGAGCTTACTCTCTCTCCCCTGTCAATCACAGAGACACTAGCCAATCGTGGGCATCTCTGAGGTCATGTATGCGGAAGACGGCAGATAGCGCTTTCCTCGGAGCGTGTTACTCTGCTCTGTGACGCAGCACGAGCTGTTACTATAGAAATGCTAACGTATTCAAACGAACGCATTAGTATAAATCTGTGATTTTCTCCTGCAGTGTATTAACTGGTGTGTGTGTGTGTGTGTGTGTGTGTGTGTACAGACAGGGCATCTGGCCATGGAAACGCTGTTATCGCTAACATCGAAAAGAGCAGGAGACTGGTTCAAAGAGGAGCTCCGGTTACTGGGAGGACTCGACCACATCGTAGATAAAGGTCCGTGTGGTTCTATTAGCAAAATATATTAGCGGTGGTACGATAACGCTTTTTCTTTGTCAGCTAGAATAGATACCCGTCTGACCTGATGAGCTTTAAAACAATTTTTTGTAATTGAAGCACAATAAAAAAAAACACATAGCTAAAACACGACTTGCACAAAAATCATTAAAGTTACATATATTATAAAATATAAATATAATAATCAATCCCAACAAAACAATGCAGTCAGTTCTCTTTCTGTGTAAACATTTACAGTTCCAAAAAAAAAAAGAGTCTTTTCCGATCCCAATTCCAGCGTACCATCTCTATTAATGTAATGTTTTATTAAGCCTTCATAATATATATATATATATATATATATATATATATACATATATATATGTAGAAGGTGATGGTGCACATGGACGCAGCAGCTCTTAGCTCTCCAGCTGCCGTGTAGTAAATCATCGAGTGTGTACTGTGATAGAGAAATCTGCGCAGGTTATAGCGGGGTGGAATGTGTGTGTGTGACAGTTGTTTTGTACCCCGACCCCCTGCAGTGAAAGAGTGTGTGGAGAACCTGAGCTGCGAGGACGATAAGGAGAATCTGGTGGCCTCGCTGTGGGGGGCTGAGAGGTGTCTGCGCGTTCTGGAGAGTGTAAGTAACACACTCCTACACACACTGTGAAAACTGCCAGATACTTTAGCCTTGATTACATTAGACTCTGAGTAACACAGAAACTAGTGTGAGCTGTAAAGGCATCACAGAACGATCACAGAACGCCAATCAGAACTCCTTATGCTGCTGTTGTAGGAAAATAATCCACTTTGGTGTGGAAACACTAACTCCAATTCATCACACTGCCATGCTGTTGATTCATTTTCTGTAACAGCACCACGCACTGTGTGTTATTCCGTTCATCTTCTCCTACTTTTCATTCTTTTCTTCTCCTTCTTTAGGTCACTGTGCACAACCCAGAGAACCAGGCCTACCTGATTGCCTACAAAGACTCCCAGCTCATCGTCTCTTCGGCTAAGTAAGAGCGCCAACACACACAAACACACACACTTTAAATGCGAACACACACACACACACACACACACACACACACAGCAGAGTTTGCTGCTTCATCTAAAAAGCGCTGCAGGAACACGGCCTAAAAGCTTGCCAAGGTTTAGCAGTGCCAAATATCTGCTGGGTTTGAGTGATTCAGCTCCTGTTTACGGAATGTCTGGATTTAGCTCCCTGAGGTTCATTATAAACTTTTCAGAGTCCAGTAGAGCTGCAGGGAGTGGTGAACAACTACTCAACAACTTCACTCTTCTCTCTCTCAGTCATGTTAAAAACAAAACTGAGTCAATACCGTAATGCTGTCTGGTGTAAGCGTGTCCCTGTAATCGATTATGTTACACCATGATAATCAGCACACAGTGTTGTGTGAGGGAACATTTACATTTCCACCATCGCGCCATTTGGGGAAAAGTCGACCTGGTTAGCGAGTGTTTTTCCCCAGGTTCCTTCTGGCAAGGTCAAGTCTCTGTATTCTCACGTTCCTTAATTATTTTAATCGTATTTTGAGTGTTTAAAATTGAGGAAAACGTGGCTCATGTCGACTGAGTAATGCCATTCTCCTAGATAAATATTCTCCTAATAACTAATAAGTTGTTTCTATGATTAGAATGAGTAAGCTGAAAAACAAACGTTAACATGTTCAGTAAATAATATTTTCTATTTTAGTTAAGATGTAGA
This sequence comes from Pangasianodon gigas, assembly GCA_022758105.1. Classification (NCBI taxonomy): domain Eukaryota; kingdom Metazoa; phylum Chordata; class Actinopteri; order Siluriformes; family Pangasiidae; genus Pangasianodon; species Pangasianodon gigas. The sequence continues at coordinate 597,982 of CM040465.1, read as the reverse complement.
TGCTAAGAAGTATGTAACATCTTTTTCTTAGAATAGGAAAGAAAGAAAGTGCACATGTAAACTTTTCTAGTGTCTGTAGCTTAACTAAACAGACGAGCGATAGCTTTTCCTCCACGGTTACAACTCTGTACACACACACACACACACACTTCTGTTTCTACTTTACACAAGTGATCCTGTGAAAGGCAGGACTGCACTTTTCTTACACTAGACAGTGTAAAATTGCTATAAGGAGGATTCTAGCAGCTGTTACTGATGGATTTTTGGCCTCTCTGGAATTCCATATTAAACACAGTTTATGTTCATGTTAATTATTTAGTAAATTGAATTGTTAGAAGCTTGTTTAATTGCTTCTTTTAAGTTAAAAATTGATTATTAACACATTGTAGTTACAAATAAAACAGAAAATGTAAAGGTATGTGTGTGTGTGAGAGAGAGAGAGAGAGAGTGAAAGAGAGAGAGAACCTCAATTTGAAGCTTATTTAATCTGAGTCTTGGGTTTATAGCAGCCATGAATTTGGTATTAAGAATAAATTAACGGGTCATTCTTGGACCGCTGCAGGATCATTTTCCCCAGGCATTACCCTGACACATGGAAATTAAATTCTAATGCAGACTGAGTGGGATAAAAGTTGATTCTCTGTATTTTCTGTACTTTTCAGAGCCTAAATTTCCATATATAGAATCAGCTCTTTGTCGTCACATCGATTAGCGAAACTCTTCCTCTGCTAATGCAATTAGCCACCGGCTTCCCTCTAGCGTGGCCTGGGTCAGACTGCTGCCCGCGCACACACACACACACACACACACACACACTCCCTCAGCTGGCCCTCATTCAGTTCTGCATGCCCAGAAAAACGCTGCTGTGTGTTAATAAGGACCTCGCTAATACACGAACCCACTCGCCACCATTCTCCATAATTAACAAGACCTTGTTATGCTAATCACATTATTCAGAAACGGCTGATGTGAAGCTGTCTGTGTTAAGCAGCACATGGCCTTATGCTTGTACACACACACACACACACACACACACACACACACATGCAGGAGTTACAGTAAGGACTCGGGGTCTAATAGAGGACAAAGTTTGTTACGCTCCCTGTTTGTGTGCAGGAACCGAGATTAAAGTTTAATGAAAATTTTAAAAGAAAGTCCCTAAAAACACACACTCACCAAATGACATCGTCCAGCAAAGCAGCAGTCGCATTCTTTAACAAACTGGCTTATAAAATATATATAGAAACTCATTAATTAATAATAAACAAATGTTTTATGTTATTTTTAATAAAACTCTACTGTATTGCCAGCAGTTTGTTAGCTCTAACTAAATATCGTGACCTGAAATGCATTCGAGAGTCGTGATGTATTTTTGTTGTTTCGCTCACCCCTAGTTTATAGAAATAGTTTTTGTTCCATGTGTTCTAAGAGCAATGGTGTGTGTGTGTGTGTGTGTGTGTGTGTGTGTGTGTGTGTGTGTGTGTCAGGGCCCTGCGTCACTGTGAGGAGATGATCCAGCGCTACAGCCGGGATGTGAGCAGGAGTTCGTCGGGGTCATCGCAGCCCCACTGCAGCGTGGGTAAAGCGGTGCAGGACTGCATGAGAGCCGTCATTGGCGTCCTGCTCAACCTCACGCACGACAACGGTGAGCTGGAAACGCACGGTGTGTGCACAGGCAGAAAAAATTCACATTAAAAACCAGCTTCTGACCGGTGCGTGTGTGTTTAGAATGGGGAAGCACAAAGACAGGCGAGCAGGAGGACCTGATCATCACGGCGCTGAACTGCGTGCTCAGGGTGCCTCAGTATCTGCCCCAGGAGCAGCGCTTCGACATCAGAGTGCTGGTGAGTCGCTCAGGCAGAACCGCTCCAGCCATCCTTCCATCCATCTGTCTATCCTTCCATCATACACACTTTACAGTGCACAGTGCACAAGTTATGATGCACAAAAACACACCTTTATTAACCACTTATTAGCACGTGTATAAGACTGTACATTTTCAGATGAAGAATTCCTGGCAGTGTAACATCATGTGAAGATGATTATATCGTTATATCTCACAAAAGTGCACACTCGTTTTATGTAACTTAGAATGAAGTATTAATGAATGTTTCAGGACTAATGTGTACCAATGAGACGTGTGTGTGTGTGTGTGTGTGTGTGTGTGTGTGTGTGTGTGTGTGTGTGTGTGTGTAGGGTCTGGGCCTGCTGATCAACTTGGTGGAGTACAGTGCGAGGAACAGACACTGTCTGGTGGAGATGGAGATGGATGGAGGCGAGCTCTGGGACTCCATATGTGTGTCAGACAAAGAGGAGCTGAACACAGAGGGCTCACTGAGCGCCATCGCTGCACTGGTGAAGGTCAGTCACGTGTGTACACACACACACACACACACACACACACACTCACTCACACACACTCACACACACTAACGAATGTTGTACAGTTTTACATCATAGCTAGACTATTACTTAGGAATAATGATTCATCATATGACTCATAAGTTTGACTTATCTGTAGTTAGCTGAGCTATTTTAATTAAAAACACATCATTTGTTAAACTTTCATTATGCGAGTCACGTTAATTAACACCACATTGTTGCAGGCAGGTTGATTTAAATCATAGCATAGACCACGTTAAGAAAATTAATAAATGTAGAGTTTAATCCCTTTAAACAAAAATGTTGAAACGGTGTTCCCAAATCAGAGGTAGCGGAGAAACGCGGATCCTGAGCTCGGGTTACTGTGCGTCAGTCCCAACTGGGTTTCTCCGGGTTCTGGATTGGTGGATATTAACTCCATAGGTGCCTCTGGTGTCTCGTTTCTGCCTCGCACTCAGTGCTCCTGGGATAGTTTCTGGATCCATTACGACCAGGATAAAGCGCTGAAGAGCAGTGAGTGAACGTTATACAGAGCCCTGAGTGAGCCGCGTCACTGTGACTGCAGTCGCGCAAGTCAGAATTTATTTTCTAAAATGTCCCACTGTGCGTCAGAATCGTGAAAAGCGCTCATAAACATTCATCTTTATCGCATACTATGGAATCGGACACCTTTCCCAGCCGGCAGAAGACGCTGTGGTTACAGGTGATCAGGAGGGATGATTCTGGTCCGAGGAGCTCTACTATCATATCAGTGAAAGTTGGCGTGCTAACTAAGAATTTCTCGGGGTTAGCTTGCTAGTTAGCTAATTTATACTGCTGTAACTGATTTCATAAAATCTACATCAAGAAACTAGCTAGCTAACGCTACATATCCAGGTCACGTTCTTACTGAGGAGTTGCCTGTAATGGACGCGTTTAGCTAGCTAACTTTGTTTAGGTATTAAAATTAGTTTTCACCACGATGATGATGTCCTCCATGTTGTAATCGTAAAATCTGGCTTCGGTGTAACTGTGTGTGTGTGTGTGTGTGTGTGTGTGTAGCTGTTCCTCCAGCGTGAGCACGCCGCCGTCCTGGCCGAGGCAGAGACGGATGACTTCATCAACGACGTGCCCACAGAGGCGCTGGACCAGAGCGGGGAGTGGCAGGAGACGTCAGGCGAGATCCAGTGGGTGGCGTCGGAGGACAAGGGCGCGGACGAGAAGAAGAAGAAGAAAGACGAAGATGAAGAGGAGCTGGACCTCAACAAAGGTGAAGAAACTCCCCCAAACACACATACACACACACACATACAGTGCTTATTTATAGTCAGCAAACACTAGCGACATTTTCAGAGAAAGGGCAGCTGTGTGTGTCAGTTTGACCTTTGACCTTTGGACTTCTCTGTGTAGCTCTCCAGCATGCAGGGAAGCACATGGAGGACAGCATCGTGGCCTCGTACACTGCACTGCTTTTGGGCTGCCTCTGCCAGGGAAGCCCTGTAAGTACACACACACACACACACACACACACACATACACACACACACACACACACACACACCCCACTGATACTGCTGCAAATGAAACCTTTTAAGTCTCTCTCTCTCAGTTTCTGAGAGAAATAAAAGCATTGAAACGTAGAAGGACTTATAGGAACTTATATTTGTTTATGATGTTATAATAGACAAGTGTAGGAAGACGAGCGTGTGCACACACACACACACACACACACACACCACATTGCTGTTACTCTGTTCTACAGGAACTTGCATGCATCTGCTGCCTCAGCAGTTTTTCTTCACTTCGGTGTGTGTGTGTGTGTGTGTGATCCTGTAACTGCACGACAAACCACTCTTCCCTCTTATTTCATCGATGTAGCAGTCTGGTTCTGAGAACAGAAACGCTACAACAGACAGGAAACTCCTACGTTCTCTACACACACCCCTGAAACAGCAGAAAGAGTTTTAGAATTTTTATCCCACATTAATTAGAAACGATCCGTACAGATGCTTACTTTGCTCACTGTGAAATATTTTACACTTTTAAATTATTTTACTTTCTATTCAGCTGTGTTTATTTATTTGCTTGCCTATTTATTTGTGTGTGTCTGTTCTTATGTATTCATTTATACATTTTTTATTATTTATAACCTTGCTCCTGCCATGAATACAGCACTTGATCATGAACATGGCGTTAAAAATTAAACCCCTGAGCTCCACACCACTGATCGAGGCTCTGTGCCTGGCGGGTTGGACAGTCAGTGTACCGCTGCAGTGGTGGGAGGTGATCGGAAGGTTTACAGGTGTTAAAGGCGCATGATATGAACACCGGTTAGACTAGAGAGGGAAGGAGAGCGTCTGTCCGCATTCTCTTTGCAGATAAAATGGCCAACAGATTTCCAGAACTTAGCTTCATCTCTTTCAACGCTTATTGTCACGAAGCTACTCAAAGAAGTACAGTTGAGGTCAAAAGTTTACATACCCTTGATTCTTAATACTGTGTTGTTACCTGAATGATCCACAGCTGTGTTTTTTTGTTTACTGATAGTTGTTCAAGAGTCCCTTGTTTGTCCTGAACAGTTAAACTGCCTGCTGTTCTTCAGAAAAATCCTTCAGCTCCCACAAATTCTTTGGTTTTCCAGCATTTTTGTGTATTTGAACCCTTTCCAACAATGACTGT
>CM040465.1:574446-592842 GCA_022758105.1 Pangasianodon gigas | reverse complement strand
CCCTTGATTCTTAATACTGTGTTGTTACCTGAATGATCCACAGCTGTGTTTTTTTGTTTACTGATAGTTGTTCAAGAGTCCCTTGTTTGTCCTGAACAGTTAAACTGCCTGCTGTTCTTCAGAAAAATCCTTCAGCTCCCACAAATTCTTTGGTTTTCCAGCATTTTTGTGTATTTGAACCCTTTCCAACAATGACTGTATGATTTTGAGATCCATCTTTTCACACTGAGGACAACTGAGGGACTCATATGCAACTATTACAGAAGGTTCAAACACTCACTGATGCTCCAGAAGGAAAAACCATGCATTAAGAGCTGGGGGGTGAAAACTTTTGAACAGAATGGAGATGTGTACATTTTTCTTATTTTGCCTAAATATCGTATTTTTTCATTTAGTACTGCCCTTCAGAGGCTACAGAAGATAGGTACATGTTTCCCAGAAGACAAAATAAGTTAAATTTACCCTGATCTTCAAATTCAAAAAGTTTTCACCCCCCGGCATGCATTTTGTATGATCTCTCTTATTGTGGTAAAATAATTAACATTTTGCAGATTCTGCAAGGTGCATGTAAACTTTTGACCCCAACTGTATCGCTATCTTCTTTGAGCCAAGTTTCAGCTCAAGATTTTAGCTTCCGCTCTTCATCTCGTGTGTCTGATCATATTCAAACATTCGCTTGGCAGCTCGGCGTTAAAAGCTCCGGCTCAGCTCTGGAGTCACAGCGCTTGTGTGTATGATGGGCCTTGGCTGGTACTGGGCTCACGTTAAGGAAAACGCGAGGCAGAATATAATTCAGATTTATAACTCTGATAGACAAGACCAACATAAAACAATGGCACATACTAACATAAACTTAAAGCCTTAAAAAACAAACGAGCAACATAACAGTTTTGTGTTTATTTTAGACGTATATTGCGTTGCATCGGCTTAAAGTCTCAGTCAGTAACAGTAACACCTTAAATGGAGATGGACTCGGATGTCAAGACACGCAAAATACGTACTATTTAAAAAAAAATCGTTTGGTGAAATACACAGTTTTGCCCCTGAGGTGACTGATCAGGTAAGATGTGTTTGCTAATGCAAAACTAAAGATGGAATATTGCTAAAGTTACCATAAAAACATTTTTAAAGAAGTCTAGCTGTGTTCTCAGCGTTGTGTCAGGGCCCATCTTGAATACCTGCTGACAGCAGAGCTCCTTGTTGGACATCCGTGTTATTTATCGCATCTGGAATATAAATAATGTGTTAAACGCTGACATGAGAGAGTCATGTCTAATTGTTGGCGGTGTAAAGATGATTTGGACGCATTTCTCTTCGTGTGTGTGTGTATAATTTGCTGACAGCAGCAGATACTCGAAGGTTGAAAATGTCAGAAAGCTTGTAAATGTTTCATTCTCATTCGAAGGCAGAGATCCAGCGTAGCCTGAACGCGCTGCGACGCCGTGACTGCGGTGTAGTTTTCATTTTTTAATCAAATCTCCAGCACGCTCATAGCTTTTGCATGCAAATTTGCTTTGAAACGAGATTAAGCTTAATTCTTTATTTATCAGTGCAGTCAGGCCTGAGATGTCATCGTGGCAAACAACTGTTGTCTGGCAGATGAGGGAATTGGAAAAACAGGAATCTTATTAATTAAAAACAAATTATGGCCTACCTCGTGTGTTCTCTGAATTATAAAAAGCCAAACAGGATCAAGGATGCTTAGCTCATTCTTTTTGCTCAAATAGCTCACAGCTTCAGTATGTAAAAACGCTAATTAGAAAGTGTAACTGAGATGTAGAGTGAGGGTTAACACCTTAGTGCTGGTCGAATAAGCAGAAAACTTGCAGTTTAAAAAAAAAGGCAGAAAACTTGACGGTAAAGAAGTAAAAGACTCGGCATTAAGGAAGTGCGAGACTCGGCGTAGAAGATCCGCGAGACTCTGTGTCAGGGAAGCATGAAACTTGGTGGTAAAGAAGTGCGAGACTAAACACTGAAGATCTGCGACACTCGCTGTCAGGAAGCGCGAGACTCGCTGTTAAACAAGTAGAATTAATTTATTCTACACTAAATGTGTACCCTGTTCGGTGTTATACCACAGGATATGCATCTAAGCAGTAAAAAGTGCAATGTGCTGGCCTTTTGCACTTCGTTGGCCAGGTGACTCATCCTTTTTCCATGGAAAGACCCTCTTCCCCCGGTGTATTCTCACTGGATTAGAGAGGTCATGCAATATCTTAAACTAGAGAAGATAAGATGTTCTCTTCAACGGTCTGTTTTGAAATTTTATATTTGGCAGCTTTTCTTGACATTTATTCAAGCAAATAATGTAATCCCATAATATGTTGTAAATCCCTGTATCTTTATTTATTTATTTATTTATTTATTACTAATTTATTTCATTTACTTTTATCTTTTTTCAGGTAAATATGTAAGGTGAATGGTTTAACTTAAGGGAGTTGGTCTTGTGGGTGGGTGGGTTGATATGCGGGGTTGATGATGGTGGTTTGTATTTTGTTTGTTCTTTATATACACTCTGAAAGTGTTCAATAAACAGACCTTGATCAAAAAAAATGATGAAGTGTAAAAGAGCAGTGAAGCAGTCTAATAATGACTCAGGTGAATTTTGTTATTTATTTGAGCACTCGAAGAACTTTGAATATAAAAAGCAGATGTTAATAGAAGAAGAGGTGTGTGTAGCCGGTGTGTGTGTAGCCGGTGTGTGTGTAGCCGGTGTGTGTGTAGCCGGTGTGTGTAGCCGGTGTGTGTAGCCGGTGTGTGTACGTGGTGTGTGTAGCCGGTGTGTGTGTGTGTGTGTGTGTGTTAACGTTTGTGTTTTCTCTCCCAGATGAACGTGAGTACTGTGCGGGAGAACCTTCCCAAAGGTGACTTCTCCATAATGACAGAAATGCTGAAGAAGTTCCTAAATTTCATGAATCTCACTGTAAGTACTCCTCTCTACACATTTCAGCTTTTGGACATTTGTTTTTTTTTTTTTTTCCTCTGTGTGTGTGTGTGTGTGTGTGTGTGTGTGTAACCGCGGATTGTGTTTTATTTCCAGTGTGACATGGGCACCACGGGCCAGAAGTCGATCTCTCGGGTCATCGATTACCTCGAGCACTGCTAGTGTGTGAGCGGAGGTCGACTTGAGACACACACACACACACACACACACTCACACACACACACACACACACACACACACCTGTCCAGACAGAGGAATGCAGAGACCCACCAGCAGCTGGGCGTCAGCAGTCCTGTTCCTCGTTTTTTGAAGAACCCACTTCTTGCTATGCTCTGATGATGTCACGTCGCAAATCAGCCTTAGAGGAACACACACACTTTTCTTTTGTTTATCCATCACTCGCGTCGATTTTGTGTTGGAAGCCGAGCGATACGACGTAGCTTTGATTCAGCCGGCGTAAGAACAAATCTGAGCGTCGGTTTTTCCTTTGTAACGCTGGACTGCGCTTTGTTCAGGTGCAGCATCAGGAAAAAAAACGTGCAGTAGATTTGGCCGGTTAGAATCAGAGCTCATGAGGAAACTTCTCGTTGATGATAAATCGTAAACCTGGCACTGAACGAGTTCAAGAATCTGAGCGCTAATCATGCTAATCATGCTAATCATGCGGTGCGTTGGCGTGGAGCTGTGTGACTAGCGACGGGAAGGCACGGTTAGCTTAGCCGTGTAACGACTCGAATATCTAACGCTGCGTGTTTGAAATGCTCAAATGACGAAAACACACGTTTAGGAATAAGTGCTCAGTTCAGCTCCTCTTCTGATTTTTTTTTTGTTTAATATATTATTAAATAATTTATTTGGCTTTAAGGGCACTGCATGATTTTTAAGGTGAATGTCAGTATAAAGCCCTTAAAGTTTATAATGTTTAATCTCCCCACAGCCGGTTTCTTAACCAACACCTTTAAACACATCTCCAGTTCCAGTTAAGTTCATTTGTGTTAACGTTTTTCCTTCACAAATCCATGATGTGTTTATTCCTCTCTTGATGAAATTGGAAATGAATTCATCATCCAGATGTACAGAAAAAGACATACAAGGTGTTTTTATTATTATTATAATTATTATTTACTTTCGATTGATGCGTATTATCAAAGTGTGTGTTTTCTTTTTGTTGCCTGCTGCAAACCTTTTTGTTGGTCGTTTGTCTCCCTGCAGAAACAGTGGTGTGTGTGTGTGTGTGTGTGTGTGTGTTCGCTCTGTTAGGGCTGTTCAGTGCGCTAACCATCGCCGTTCTCTTAACTCTGGAAATGAATGGAACCACACAGATGTACATATTTCTGTAAATATTGGCTCTTGGAAATCTAGAATGATAGACTACTTTTCAAAATCGAACCTTATTTTTATTTTATACAGCTTTTTTTTTTTTTTGTTTGTTTTTTTTCTTTTTTTTTTGTTTTTTTTTTTTCCTCTCAGTTTTGTTGAGGTCAAATTTAAGCTGCGTCCAAAAGCCAACTGCAGGATCCTGGACACTTTGTACCAATTTCAAAAATAATGCCTTTGATTACTTGTATATAATTTTAACTTGAATAAAAAGTTGTTACTTTCACTACTTCTCTTTCAATTCACCACAATGTTTTTTTTTTTCTAATATTTTATTGTGTCTGTACAATTCTCAGCTCAATTTTATTTCTACAAAATTCCAAAAATATACAGTATTTAAACACGACAAACTCTACTTCACACCGTTGCTCCGTTCCCAAAAGTTCATCGTTCCTTTGAGCTCGTGTCGCAGTGGATCCTCGACGTGTCCTCCACAACACACTTCTGAGTCTCTAGAGTCCTGTTCCACTCTTTCCTCCACTTTAACATCACCTTTTTCTGTTTCCGAGATGTCCTCCAGAGATTCCGCCCTGTCCTGTAGCATCTCGCTCAGAGTTCCGATGTAGATCTGCGCCATCTGCAGCGTCTCGGATTTGGAGAGCCTCCGGTCACTCTGCAGGCGCGGGATGACGCTGCGCAGCCGCTCGAATGCCACGTTCAGTCCCAGCATCCTCCGGCGCTCGCGGGCGTTCGCGGCTAGCCGCCGTCTTCTCCGTTCACACTCTGCGGGAAGGCGGAGTCCAGAGACGCTCCAGTCAGGTCTGTCCTTGACGTCCAGGCGACTGTCTGAAAACGCTTCCCGTAGGATGAAAGGTCCACTGTGGCGAGCCATTTCCATCTGCAACAGTTGGCTTTTTATTTTTTTGTCCGTTTGAGGGTGCAGAGAAGGTATTTATGGACGAAACCCCGCCTTCCTGCTGCGTGTGAGGGGCGTGGTGAAGAAGGGCTCGTGTCTATGGAGTATTCATGACTAGAAAGCGAGCGCTTTAGATAAAGGACAGCAGGGAGTCCATTAGCCGAGTTCATCAAAAGTGGATTAGGCGCGCCTCGACGATCGCCAAGAGCTCCATGCCAGCTTGGGGAAGGGGAAGAGCGCCAGGGCTCCGTGGGTGAGCAGGCACAGATCACGCCTCGCCTTTGTAGAGCACGTGGTTCATCACAATGTCCACGAGGACTTCAGAGGCTCCAAAACTGGATGGAAACTTTTATTAAACCCTGAGGAGGCTCATATTCGAGCAAAGGATCCTCAGTTAAAAGAATCAAATGAATGTACTTACAAATTGTTTGCTCTATTCACGTAATCCTGCGTCAAGTTAGCCTATTTAAAAAAAAAAAAAAAAAAAAAAAAAAAGCTGTACGTCTGCAGCCGGTGAAGAACGGCTCATTCAGGACCTAATTTGACAAGCAGCATCCTCTGCAGCCTCTAATCCAATTAAACGCTGTACAGTCTGCAGTTTGGAGCGGCCGCCACTTTCATCAAATTAGATAAAAACCCTACACAATCCAGACTCCTCCAGTGCACCCCTGAGAAACAAAAGAGCATTCACGCCAGACATGTGGCTTTTTGGGGTCACTGAGGAGGAGGAAGAGGAGGAGGTGGAGGAGGTGGAGGTGGGAGTCTGCGCTGTGCCTGGCCAGGTCTCGGCTCTTTTGGCACACTTCTCATATTAAAACCAGCGAAGCGGCTCATTGAGGCTGGGGATCAAACCGGGTGTCAGAGCAAAACCGAGTTGTAATGAAAACTCAAATTATACTCCGATGGGGGAGGATTAGTGACCGGGATAAACAGGAGAAAAACATTTCTTTTCAGAACATGCCAGCAAAGCCTTTTGTTTTTCTTTACCTAATCCACAAAGTCCCACTTGGCACACTTCATTATGTGTATGAGCAGCAACACTGAATAGTGATCGTGATTCAAAGTGAAAAGCAGAGTACATCAGTGCAAAGAAGAGCGTTTACACAAGACACACAGTATTTCTGAAAATCCAGTTAGTTGTGAACAACATTCGTGTTCTGAGAGTTTGTGTGAATGTGTGTATAAGGACTGAGCGATCAATCGGCTTCAAATCGTATAACTGTCTGAGTTACTGTGATTTTATACATGCGTTACACTGTCAGGTTTAAATCACTTATTTATTTATTGAATTATTTTTCACTTGCACGCCAATTTCATGAACATTTTGTGAAATTTGATGGAACGCGATTCCAGAACAAATCCATGAAGTAAGACCAAGAACGCTATCCGTTCAATCAGGACAAAAACAATGACGCCCTATAAGAGGAGGAGGAGTTCGTGTGTGTCTACGGCAGCCGACGCTCTGCAGTGGCTGAGCTGCGTTACTGGAAGATTCCGCACACGCCGCCATTTAGTCGTTTTCAGTACAGTTGATTGGTGTTCAACAACAAAAGCATGCGATTATGAAGGAAATCAGCAACTTCTAGAGAAAACCTGTTGAAAAATTGTTTTCACTGTATTTTTTTTTATCTGTGAGGTGTTGGAGTAATCAGAGTGGTCTCAAAATTCTCATAAAATTTAAACAATAATGAAAAATCAGGCTCCTTATTGGTTACAGATGAAATGAGAAGTCAGAGAGGAAGTGAAGCTCATATTGATTTTTCTTCACCTCTGTCCACTGCTGTGCTGACTCACTGGACTTGCACAGCTCTGTGTGTGTGTGTGTGTGTGTGTGTGTGTGTGTGTGTGTGGGGTGTCATTGTCTTGTGCTCCCTGCAGCTACATTTACTAGTCATCAATTAGGCCGGAACATAAACGGGTGTGTGTGTGTTCGTGCTCTCAGCAGTGAATGCTTAATCAGCCGTGTCACTCCACTAATGAAAGCTAGGCCTTCCCTATCACATCGCCACACTCGCTTTGGGGTGTGTGTGTGGGTGTGTGTGTGTGTGTGTTAAAACATCAGTTAGGTTTCAGAAGCTGACCGGATAGGTCAGTCCAAACCTAATCTATGTTGAGAAATCCAGAGACAAAGTAGCAAGCCTTTATTCACCATATGAGTGTGTATGTGTGTGTATGTGTGTGTGTGTGTGTGTGTGTGTGTGTGTGTGTGCAGTCCAGCTCTCTCTTCTTGAGGAGTCCATCATTGTTTCATTGTTCATGACCTAATTTCTTCCTGATTGATCCTTTGGGCCTCAGTGATCAGGAGAGGAAAGGCGTGGTTCACACCATGCTTCTCTCTTTCCTCTTTCTTCCTTTCTTTCTTTCTTTCTTTCTTTCTTTCCCTCCCTCATTTCATCTCTTGTATGAAAAGAAAAGAACAAATTTAAGGAAGTTAATTAATTTCCCTACGTGCTGCTGTTCTGCTCAGTCGTTTGTAACTAACTGCCTCTGCAGTTTCCTCTGAAGTGCTACTTCCTAATAATCATCAGGTCACTCCTCACTTCAGCAGTGCTTTCAATGTGTGTGTGTGTGTGTGTGTGAGCACAGCTTCATGCTTTTGTGTGTGTGTGTGTGAGAGGTGGATCGGGAATTTTGAGCAAGCCCAAGGCATTGCTTTCAAATATCCATTGATGTGTTCAGTGGTGTTTGAAACAGGACCCTCATCTCAGGCAAGTCCAAAAGAGTAAGACCGAATTGTTTTCACTGTTACTGTAAATGGATAAATATAAAATAAAATAAGACACTTATAATAATGAATAGAGGATGCTAGCAACTGATTAGCATGATGAGATAATGTGAGTGTTACAAAATCAGTCTGAAGAGGTGAAGTGATGAAGTTTCCTTTTACTGTTGCTGTAACAGTTACCACTCTGAAGTTGATTATTTTCCTCTAACAGCATGACACAGTGTTTCCTGTTGTCGCTTACTCTATAGCACCTATAAACAGTCGTTCTCTCACCAGCCTCTGTTTTTTTCTCTCTCTTGAAGTTTCTTGTTTTTGCTAATATAATATTAATTCTTCAAAATTCATGCCAAAAATCCCCAAATAATATTTACTACATTGAGTATGCCAGGAGTTTTTCAGCATGGCCATGAACACATGAATCTGACTAAAATACCAGACGAAATATCCACAAACCTTTTTTTCTAGTGTCTGTTTGGCCTCAGGTCAGTCTTCTTCCCCCTCAGTTTATCACCTCATTAGAAATGCAGGGTTTAATTAATCACGTCGGCCGGTGGACATGGCAGCGCAGCGCTTTTGCAAATCAGATGCTCTTTAGCACTGAGAAGAGGAATAATAAGTCACTCGAGACAGCCCAGGGAGGAACGAGAGCCGAGGAGGAGGGTGATGATCATGTAAGAAACAGATACGAGGTAGAACGAGAGCTGGCAAATATTGATTTTTCCCTTAATTGGCTCCCACCTCTACCCTGATCACGACGAACTCGGATAAATAAATCTGTATCACCCGGGGAATCTGAAATACACGCTACTGTACATCTGTGTGGTGTTGGATATTCACTTCCCAAACAGCCTTGATATTTCTTTTAAAAGATGAGAGGATCATTAAAAAAATACTTCACCCAAAGCCACAATCTTTTTATTTATGAACTGGAGTGATGTAGCTGAGGTTGAGGAACTGTCACACACCATGCTGACACTGATGAACATTTTTTTCCCACCAGTGTTTCTGAGGGAGTAGTGATCGGACTAAAATCACGCACTAACCGCTCTTTACAACCGTGATGAGCAGAAAAGCATCTCAGAATGCACAACATGTCTCACCTTGAGGCTGGTGTTCTACACAGCTTGAGCTCTCCATTTTTTATTATTTTTTTTTCTGGTGAGCAATATACATATGCATTCTGAGATGCTTTTCTGCTCACCGCGGTTGTACAGAGTGGTTATTTGAGTTACTGTAGTCTTCTTGTCTGCTCGAACCAGTCTGGCTGTTCTCCTCCGGCTCTCCTCTCTCATCATTAATGCAGAACTGGCTGTTTTTGGTTTGGTTTTTCGCACCATTCTGTGTAAATTCTAGAGTGTGAGAAAAATCCCACTGGATTTTCAACTTCCAGTAGAAATGAATAGAACAAATGTCCGTGTCTGGTTTATTTATAATAGGCAGAGTTGTGCTCTTCTGCTGTGTGTCAGTAACAGCAGGCAGGTTTTACAGACAGCAGTAATATTTTCTCTCTGCGTGTCGTGTCAGGGGGATTCAAGGCCTTTTAGTCACGCAGTGGTGTTCAGTGGAGGTTAGCTAAACGTTATTCCTGGGGAACGTGAAGGATGAAGGAAGGAGGAATTTATCTTCTCACGTGAAATGGAAGATCTCCATTAACGCCGCTATGGGGTCGGTTAAAAAATTAATGAAGAGCTGTTTTTTTCCCCTAGAGGTGCTTTTATCGTTCTCCACACTATCTGCCATTTTTATTCAAGGTGTCACGGGAAGGTCTGTGTGTCGAGTATGCATACACACGCATCCATCAGCTGTGTGTGTGTGTGTGTGTGTGTGTAGCGCTGTACAAGACGCTTGGAGACATCCGTCAAGATGAGAGAGCTTTCAGTCTCGCTCTATCTCTCTCTCTCTCTCTCTCTCTCGCTATCTGTCTCATTTTCTCTGCTCTGCCTTTGAGCTATTAAAAATGCATCACTGTATACGAATCTGATGCAAATCCATCAGCAAAACGCAGTAAAGACACAGGAGACGGTCTTCTGGAGTATAAATGTATATTTATTATAAAGAATTTGAAAACTTTTTCACCCAGCAGATTCAAACATGGCTAATAATGAATGAACTGGAGGACAGCAGGACCGGATCGTTCCGTGTGAATCCATCTTCCCTGTTTCTGCTGCTTTCCCTGCGTTTCCTGCGTCACTTCTGGGCAGCGTTACCGGCACACGAGCATTTCACGTATATATGATGTCGAATATGTTTCCGTTTCCGTCACTAGGGGGTGGAGGCGTGATGTTTTCGGGTTGTGCGTTTGTCCGAGATTATTGCCTTTGCGATATCTCTGTATCGAGTAGCTGAATGTTTGTAGGATTCATACAGAATTATCATTGTAATCAGCAGGTTAGATTTTGAAATTGATCCAAACACGGTCAAGGTCACAGCAAGGTCAAATGTCTGAAATATAGCATCCTTCTTCCTGTTTGAGAAGAGTATTTTAACTGAATTTCTGGCATACAAATGAGTAACAAGGACTAAGAAATAATTGGAAATTTAACAATTTTTGATCATCAGAATATTTTAATAGGATGTTTAAAGTTACTCAACAAAAAAGATGTCGTCTTCAGTTTACGTGTAGTTTCATGTACTTAAGAAAAAGAAAGGCACCTTCCCTGATGCTCAGTTGCACAATGTTTCTTGCAGGAATCTATAAACTTTTTGCACTTCTTGTTGTTTTTTTTTGTTTTGTTTTTTTTTCCCACTGATCAATTTTTCAAACTCTTGAAGGTTTGCAGGATTTCTTTTTACCAACAGTAGATTTCAGTTCTTTCCAAAGTTTTTCAGTTGGATCGAGATGAGGACTCGGTTTAAACCATTCTTTTGGATGTGTCTCTAGGTTGACTGTCCTGCTGGAGGACCCCTGAGCTAGTTTTCTGACACATTTCACTATAAAATGTCCTGGTGATGCCTCTGAGTTCACAATTCCTTCAAAATGTTCAAAGCCTCCGGCAGCAGAGCAGCACTACAGGACCATATTTACCTGTAGCTGATGTGATCTTTTCCTTATAAGATTAATTTCGTCATGGTGAACAGATTGCTGCTCTGCTTTCATCAGTCCACACACATCATTTCCCCAAAAAGAGTGGTTTCTATAGGTAGGTTTCTGTGCGGTTTCTTCTCCCATGGAGCTCTTCTTGGTTTAGTGTGAGGCGTATGGTACAAGCTGAAGCCATCATATATCACTCCAGGTCAGCTTTACGCTCTTTGGATGTTATACATGGTGTTTTTTTTTAAACCCTGTTTTTTTTGGTTAATTTTTCTCTTCCTACACATCCTGTATGGTTCTTGACAGTTCAATGAGCCGGAACCTTCTTAATAACAGCCTTCTATCATTCTGAATTTTAATGTTTGGTGGTGATAATTTTTCTGACAGTCTCAGACAGCTCTCTTGTCTTTACCATTGGGAGAAAAAAAACAAAAAGGAATAAGAGTGACCTTTTAATCCAATGTAAAGTCATCATATTGGTAACTTTAAGTCATGTGAGTCGTGGCGGTTCATCGCAGGTGAGTATCAGAGTCCAACTGATATGAATTGCTGAGTGGGCGCCAATAATTGTGTCATGATAACTGTCTAATTTTTCTATGGTGTTATTACCACACATTTCTCTCATTTTACCCGTTATAGTGTGATCCTGCGTTGCTCTGTATCATAGTGTAGATCGAGCCGAGCAGTTTCACTGCTCACTTTTTCCCCCAGAACATATTGTATATTAAAGGTCAAAAAGCAAGGGTGCCAATAATACTGACCACAACTGTGTTTTGGATTCTGGATTGTGATTGGTCAGAAGGTGTTGATTAATTCTCTGTAACAGCAGCTCTGACAGGTTTCTATTAATGCGCTTGCTTCAATACGTTATTGTTTCTATAGTAACAGCTCATTCACTGGGGCTTGTACACGAAAATTGTTATTGAACAGTGAATGTAACTATAAACGGATAAAAAGTGTGTCGTCGTTGATTATTTCTCTATAACAGCACCATGTGAAGTGTTTTATTCCTTCCTCTCCTTTCTTCTACTCATGTCTCTTCCCTTCTGCCTTTCTCTCCTCCTCCTCTTTGCTCGTCTTTCTCAGTACGCTGAATTAGAGAACGCAGCATCACTGTGTGTTTTAGACCATCACCATGACGACCGTAATCTCGAATAAACACTCATTACGCACTCGCAAAAACTTAAAGCATTCTCTAAAGCGCTGAATCTGCTTTATGTGCCGCTATTAACCCCGCTGACTAACACGGGACAGGAAACGAGTCTCTCTCTCTCTCTCTCTCTCTCTCTCTCTCTCTCTCTCTCTCTCTCTCTCTCCCCCCTCCCCTCCCCGTCACTCCTCCAGCAGGAAATTGCCACTTGTGTGTGAAGTGAGGCAACAACTTTACAACAACAATCGGCCATCTGGCGAGCAGCGTTCTGAAAAAGCGATCGATTCTCCACCGGTTCAGTGAAGAGCAGAGGAGAACCCGGACCACACAGAGAGCACTCGTTCACCACACACACGCGTCCTGCCGAATGTTCTGCATTGTGCGTTTACTGCGTCATAATTCCATCACTTCATCATCAAAAGTGAATTTCCTCACTATACAAGTCCAGAACGGTGTGCTCTTATTGGCTGGAAGCGGCAGCCTCAAGACTGTTACTCATTTAAGAGCAAAATGCAGCAAGCAAAAAAAGGCGCGCTTGTTGCCTGAGATGGGTCAGTACATGCTTTACAGAGTGATTTAAAAATAAAGATATATATTACACATACACACATGTAAAAAAGATTTGTAAGGGTTAAATGGCACCGCAATCGTGGAATCACACACGTGTCCTGTCTGAGGTTGAGAACATTAACACTGATACTGTAGTGTGCAGGAATGTGGCGTAGCTGAGACTCTCCGCTTACAAGATGCCAAGAAATTGATCCGTGCTTTTGTTTGTTTTGTTTTTTTTTTCCCTCGTCTTGAATATGGTAATGCACTGCTCACAGACCTTCCTATAAATACGACAACAAACTACAAAACCACAAGAGCAAGAACAAGACTGCACTGCTTTCCTTTAGAGTTGACCGTGTAAGGAATAACACACTGTGTGTCAAGCTGGTATAGGAAACTAATCAACGACAGGGTGGTGTGATGAAGCAGAGTTACTGTCATTGCCTCAAAAGCTGATTATTGTCCTCTAACAGCACGTCCTGAAGTGTTTTATTCCTCTTATACCACAGCAATTTGCCAGTGATTCCTTTTTATTTATTAAAGAGAGACACGTCATACTTTTTATCCGTTTATAGTTACATTTAATGTTGTGGAACGTCTGTGAATCAACTTAGTTCCTGTTGTCACTGACGTTATAGCAGCATCGTTCCCTCACCAGCCTCTCTTTTTTTTTTTGTTCGCCGTACACGTCCCTGTGAGTGAGCTGTCACTGTAGAAACGATAACGTATTAATATAAACCTGTGCTTCTGTCAGAGCTGTAGAGTAATGGAGATCAGATTAAAAGAGGAACTCAGCTGTAAAATATGCACAGGTTAAAAGAATTAAGGCAAAAAGCATGCAGTGTAGGAAAGGAAAGGAAAGATGAGTGTTATTAGTCAAGAGGAATGAACAGAGAAAAATCCTCTCTGCTCACTAGACTCCATCTGTCCGAGAGAGAGAGAGAGAGAGAGAGAGAGAGAGAGAGAGAGAGAGAGAGAGAGAGACCCTCATTAGCATAGCCATGCATTATTCAGCCTATTAGTTGAGCAGTGGAAGGAATCTGTATCCATTTGTGTGTGTGTGTGTGTGTGTGTGTGTTAGACTCGTGCTCTACCTTACAAATTTATTACACACTCTTCACATGGTAGCACAGGAAGTGGATATTCAACCGAATTTTTTATTTTATTTTATTTTTTTTGGTGAAGGTCCAGTGACTTGCTTAATAATCTCAGGACCGAATGCTGACGAGAGTTACCCTTTAATGATGAGGTCATAGCTGTAAATAACATGAATCTGACGTGTTTTGTTTCGTAGCAGTGCTGCATGTTAACACTTTTGACTACAGCCACGTGCTCTGAACAGATGAGAGAATTGAAACACATATTTCTCAGTCGAGTCGTCTTTGAATATTCTGTTTTCTTTGCCGTTCCTGATTTATCCCACCACTTAAGACACTAAATCTACTTCAAAACACAATGGCAATTATCTTTTGCCTAAAATAACTAAAGATGAACGAAAAGAATGAGTTGATTTGCATATTGCATGCGATACTTCACATCACGCTACATCACATTCCAGTCCAGCTGACCAGCAATGCGCTTTACTACAGGATCCGATCTCATCAGCCGTGTGAAAACAGGGTCAAAGCTTCATCCAGGGTTAATTACACAAACCTGTCCAAACATGACTGTCTCAGATGATTAGCATTTTCTGCCTGTAAGCAGCGCGTCTCTGTTAAATCACCTTCACTTTCCCGACATCAGAGTTCAGCTCAAGTTCACAGCGAGGCTCTATCATCGTGTAAAGATCTATATTTAACCAGGCATCGCGAGTACATTATTCAAAAAGCTACCTCTGCTCATCAGAGTGATTTAATTGCAGGAAAGGAGCTCGCCCTTGCAGCGGTGTGGAATGAGCGACAGATAGCAGCATGGGGTTTTAATGTTAGTGTCACTAGCCTGGCACACTAATGCTCCCCGTCGACTGAGAATCAAAAGCAGCGCCTCGGGTAAAGGTTCTGAAACTCTTTACAGAGTTCCAAAGCACAGCTGTTTCATGATTCGCTTCAGAGCTTTAACACGTTCAGAACGTCATATGCACTTTGTAAACACTGAGTTAGCTTATTAAGGCATGTTTTTTTCGATCAGCAACGACTGAGCTGATGAAAAAGGTGGAAAGGAGCTGGACAGAATGGTTGACACACCTGGCTCAGTTGCCTTCATTATTTAACCGAGCTGTTTCTATGCTGCGTCCAGGACATTAAACGCTGTCGTTTATTAGCCGCTAGCAAGCCGTTTTCCGATGGTGAGTGAAACACTGAAGCGAATCTCTTTCAGAGCCTCTTTTCTCTTTTTCATCTTCATTCAGTATTTACTGCACTTTTTCACCTGCTAATTACCCTCTCCATCACACCAGCAGCCCAACACGGGCTCCCTGCAGGGAGGAGAGAGCTTCCTGTAGAGCTAGATTTAACTCCACCGAGGCTGTGCTGCTGGCCAGACTCGACTCGACTCGACTCGGGGTACAGGACGAGTCTTTCATCAATTAGCCATCAGATGGTGCTGTGAAACTCCAAGAAAGTCCTCAGAGAGCACAGACTGAGAAATCCACCTCCTCTGGCAGAAAGAGAAAAGCCTCAGTGCGAGAGCTGAGTTTAATTCAACTCCACACCTTACACTGCACTGCTGCTGCATTCTGATTGGTCAGAAGGTGTTGATTAATTCTCTATAACAGCAGCTCTGACAGTAGTGCAGGTTTATATTAATGCGCTCATTCTAATACACTATCGTTTCTATAGTAACAGCTCATTCACAGGGACGTGTATGACAGAAGCACGGATTATAAAAATCATTGCAGAGATGTTTATTTATTTAACATTCATGGAAGGAGTCTCCAGTGTCAAAGGTAAAACTGTAACTGAAAGAAAAAAAAAAGGAACAGCGAACCCCCTCAGCTTGGCTAAATCTACAGCGCTGCTAAAAATCTGAGAGCAGTTGGACCGACCCGGTTGTCACGGAACAGCTTCGGAAAACCATCACACATCTGATGAAGGCATTCCTGTTTCTCCAGGAACTTCACCTACTCTTCCAAAATTCCTGCACTGAAGGGAGACAGAAGTGGGCTGTAGTGCTGTTTATGAGCAGAAGAGGGCGCTCTTCACACTGCTCCCACAGGACCGAGCTGCCTTTAGGCGGTGTTCATTTGAAACGGTCAGGAGAAGATGAAACCTGTCTTCTGTGACTTAAAAAAAAACATCTGCTGGAAACATCCGCCCTGTCTGATGAAAGGGTCTCGATGCTTCTGTAGCGCGAGAGCTCCATCACCATCTGTTGCATGTGAAATGTCATAATGTGTAAACGAAATCTAGATTCTGTTTACAACACATCCATCACATCACACAGTGTGTGTGTGCTGTCCTGCAAAACCCTTCACATGGTCAAATTTGAACAGTTCCTGTTATTTATTTTTATATATATATATATAGTACTCAAAGTTTAAATACATTTCTCTTTTCTTAACCACAAATATATTTCTAGCATTTTAAAGTGAAAAGAGAGCAACTTTAAAGCATTTCTAACCTCGTCTACTGATGGAAAAACAGCGTCACTGCTGAATTGTGCAGAATGATAAGTTCACAACAGGAAGTGAGTTCTCACTCTGATTCTCAGCTTCATCCACATCAGTCTCTGTCTCATCACCTGAGGTAAAAGTCACTCGCGGCGTTTAAACACGAGCCTCATCGTCGTCTCTTCACTCCACTGATCTCTGTTCACGCTAACATCGGTGAGGAAATCATCTCTGATTCATTCACTCACTTCTCTTCTTCTTCTTCTTCTTCAACTCCGAGCACGTAGATCTACAACAAATTGATCAAAGCGTGATGTTCACTGTTAATACACAACATGTTTATTTCACCTTTTTATCTCCTTGATTGCATTCTCTTACTAAAGCAGTGTGTTTTGTTTTGCTGTGTTTATGCACACAGTTTGTGTCCCATCATGCAATTCTGCTAACACTCAGGGAAACCAGGAAGCCCAGACTCCAGCTCGGCTAGTCACGCCGGTAATTAAAGATTAATTCAGGGTGCTAATGGACTCATTAGACCTGGCTGTGTGGCAGTGGGGGTGGCACGTCACGTGTGTGTGTGTGTGTGTGGAGCACTGCGTTCTAATTCCCTGTGCACGGTAGCAGGAAGGGATAAAATGATGAGAAGGAGATACCAAGTTATTTGAGGTCCTAATGATGGTGTGATTTAGTGAGAGTAAAGAAGGGAGAGAAAACAGGGAGGAAGGGAGAGAGAGAGAGAGAGAGAGAGAGTGAGTGAGTGAGTGAGTGAGAGTGTTCTGTGCTAAAATATGAAGCCGTGTCATTCATTAAAGAGAACCTCAGCTGTCCAAAGGAAAACAAGCCTCTGTGTTTGTGTGTGTTTGTGTGTGTGTGTGTATGTGTGTGTTTATGGCAAACACTGGCCTCAGACCATAAGTTACATTGCATAATTTAATCCACCACATTTACATAAAGCAATGCTGTGTGTGTGTGTGTGTGTGTGTGTGTGTGTGTGTGTGTGTGTGTGTGTGTGTGTGCGCCAGCCACCAGATGGCAGCGTGTCTGAAGGATAATGAGTCGTCTCACACACACACACACACACACACACACCCAGATTGACCTTGTCTGAAGGGAAGGCTGTGTTGTGTGTACAGAAGATAAAGTATTAGTTGTTAATAACTGATGACCAGAAGAGTGAACAGAGCCTCAGCGAGTTTCAGATCGCCCAAAATCATTATTAAAGTAGTAAAATTAAGTCGTTAAAAACATTTTTACAGACGCAGCGCTAAAACCTCAGTTTCTCTAAACAGTTCTTCCACTCAGCTACTAAAAGGGCTTCTGTTATTAGATTGTCATGTTTCCGAGAAACCGTAAAGAAGCGTAAACTCCTCTGTCCTGAAGATGTCTGAAAGTTACAGCTTTACCTCTGTCTGTCACAAAGCGCTGACACTGGAGACTCCTTCCATCCATGTTCAATAAATAATCATCTCCTTACAGAAAACTTTTATCTGTGAATGAGCTGTTACTATAGAAACGATAATGTAAATAGTATGAATGTAAACCTGCACTACTGTCAGAGCTGCTGCTATAGAAAATTAATCAACACCTCCTGACCAATCAGAATCCAGAATCCTGCAGCAGCGTGGGATAAATCGTGATGAGAAGCTGTGAGACTGAGTAACTCACTGACACAAATATCTATATCATAATGCACAGCTGATGTGTGGAGACGTGCTGTAATTAATCTAATGAACATAAACCTGTCTGAAGCTCAGTGCTTTACAGCAGCTGCTCAGTTCAACAGGAAAACCGCAGATCTGTCAGCGCTGCCTCAGACGGTTAGCGCCTCAGACGGTTAGCGCCTCAGACGGTTAGCGCCTCAGACTGTAAGCGCCTCAGACGGTTAGCGCCTCAGACTGTAAGCGCCTCAGACTGTAAGCGCCTCAGACTGTAAGCGCCTCAGACGGTTAGCGCCTCAGACTGTAAGTGCCTCAGACGGTTAGCGCCTCAGACTGTAAGCGCCTCAGACTGTAAGCGCCTCAGACTGTAAGCGCCTCAGACGGTTAGCGCCTCAGACTGTTAGCGCCTCAGACTGTAAGCGCCTCAGACTGTAAGCGCCTCAGACTGTAAGCGCCTCCGACGGTTAATGCCTCAGACTGTAAGCACCTCAGACTGTAAGCGCCTCAGACGGTTAATGCCTCAGACTGTAAGCGCCTCAGACTGTAAGCGCCTCAG
>CM040465.1:548583-560088 GCA_022758105.1 Pangasianodon gigas | reverse complement strand
AGAACAATATGAAAAAAAAAAAAAAAAAAGAGAACAAGTGCTTCAGTGGATGGTGTTAGGATTCTAGTGTGGTGTTGAGGAACCTGCTGAGCTTCACCCTGGTGTTAGTTTAACAGAGAAACGCAGGAAGTGATAAAACTGATTCACACACTCTGATTCATCTTTACACCTGAATATGCAGCTGTACAATATCCTGGTTTTTTTTTCCTGGTATATAATTCATCTTCTTACATGATATAAAAAAGCAAAATAATAGGACGTGCTGGATCAAGTGTTATTTTATAAGCTGTCAATCAGCCCACGGTGCCTCAGGAAGCTGCGTTAGAGAAGAAGAAATGCAGAACAAACACCAACATGACCGAAAGCTCTAAAAGGAAAAACGACAGACTTGAAGATTCCTGCGTGTGGACTGATGATGAGGTGGAGCTACAGCTTAAGGTTCCACTGGAATACAGCGTGTTCTCCCGGAGCTTATCTGCATTCTCAGTGCGCTTTGTGGCGCTCCACAAATGACAGCCTCCTCCACGTGAGGGAGTAGTAATAAAACAAAGTGAAATCAAACCACAAACACGTTATCAAGAGCTCAAAGTGACAACTGTGATTATCAGGATACTAGCGCATTCATAGCGCTCGTAAAACACATGCACAGGGTCATGCTGACTGACCTGCTTTCGAGACCCAAAATGGCGTTTTTGTGTGAGCGTGAGGACAGAAAATATCGGTATACGCGTGGACACGGCCTCAGCTCATAAACCCAGACATTTCTGCAGTTAAATATCAGCTCAAGCAGTACATGCTTTATTATTTATGCGGTTAGCATGGAGCCGTCTCCTGCACTGACATACGCTAGGGGTTTAGTGGTAAAATTCTGGTTCTTCTCTCTGCCTGCTACGATTTTTTTCGTTATCGATGTTAGCACCTCTGTGTATTTGCAATGTTTTCATTCTGACTCTCTCTCTCTCTATACTCAACTCCTCCCTCGTATTTATCACGTATCAGAATGTGACGGAGGATACTTGCACAGTTACACGGGAAAAAGAGTGTGTTTGTCTTAGTCTCGTCTCCCAGCTGAGCTCTGTGTGGGTGTGTGTGCACCAGCTGGGTTGCCGTCTGTTTTGCGGGAGCGTTTTGGTGTGGAAGCCTACAGGAACACACTCTCCGTGTTTAGTCTTGAGTCATGACCTGAAAGCTGATCAGCTCATCTTCGCTACCTGCTTTATAAAACCTGACCGAGCCGTGTGCATACATCCTCCGCGTTCCTATCAAATGCAGCTCAGAACATCCAAATCTTACATTTATTCATTTTGGAAAAAACTTTTATTCCAAGTGGCTTAAAGTTAATGCAGAATTAAATCCAAGCCATCCAGCAGCTGTGTAGCAGTGCAGTGCAGCCAACACTCAATATTCACCAACATGTCACCCATAACTGCTGAATCCTGAACTCTGATTGGTCAGAAGGTGTTGATTAATTTTCTATAACAGTAACGCTGGTTTATATTAATGCTCTTGTTCTAATACGTGATCGTTTCCATAGTAACAGCTCATTCACAGGGATGTGTACAGCGGACGCTCCACGTAAACGGATTAAACAATAATCGTTTGTGTGGAGTTTCTTTATTTAACATTTATGGAAGGAGTCTCCAGTGTCAGCGCTTTGTAACAGTCAGAGGTAAAGCTGTAACTTTAAGTTTTCCGACATCTTCAGGACAGAGGAGTTTACGCTTCTTTGCAGTTTCTTGGTAACATCACAAGCTGCATTTTTTTGTCTCATTAACTTAGAGAGAATAAAGAGAGGCTGGTGAGGGAACGAGTGTTTATAGCTGCTATAACGTAAGTGACAACAGGAACTAACTTCTTTAACATTAAATGTAACTATAAATGGATAAAAAGTATGGTAGTCGTTCTTTAATTAGTAAATATTGCAATCATTTAGCAGATTGCTGTGGTATAAGAGGAATAAAACACGTGCTGTTATAGGAACATAATCAGGTTCAGTGTGGTAACAGTAACTCCGCTTCATCACACCACTCTGTTGTTGATTATTTTCCTCTAACAGCACCTAAAATAGTGGAATATACACTAGTGCTAAGCCTTGAGTGCTGTGTGAATGCATTTAGAGGAAAGTGCTATCCGCCCTCTTCCACATACATGAGCTCATAGACGCCTATGATTGGCTAATGTCTCTGTGATTGACAGGGAGGAGAGTATGCCCCTCCCACCCGTAGCTAATTCTGCTCCCTTGGCTCCCGACCACGGATGGCTGTGGCATCATCAGGATTCGAAAAGACTTTAAAGTTTTAAAGTTTAAAGTTTTTGAACCATAACCCAAGAATAACTTTGTATGAAAATGGAAAGCGAAAGAAAATCATGAAACTTTTTGGCATTTTTAAGCAAAGTGGATTTCAGTTAATGCAGAATCAAGAAGAAAAAATGGTTCATGGTTCAAAGCCGTATAAAATTGTTCTTCAAATGCAAAACCAGAAGCAGTTAAAGTTTAAGCTTTTTGCTCAAAGGGCCAGCAGTGCCTCATGGACAGGCCTGGGATTTGAACTTATAACCTTACACTCATCTCACCTGTTAAATTTCCCACCCACGTATGAATCCATTGCTCTGTTATTACGGAGCTGACTTTAAAGACCAGAAGGACACTTAAGCAACAATTAATACCTTTGCAGTGAAAGAGACATTTTTATGATGGGGAAAATGAACAGCTGTGGCTGTAAGTGATTACCTGCTCCTCCTTGTCCTTGTCCTTCCTCCTCACTTTTAAAACCTGAGAATGCTTAGCCACTTTCTCATTCCCACCCAGCATGAGTGTGAAACAGAAACGAGGTGGAAAATCACCTGCTAATTTGTGCAGTGTGGCGTCTCCAAATGGGGTTTATCTTTTTATCTTGCAGAACTGATATCAGGAATCTCCAAAAAAAAAAAAAAAAGGCACTGATGATAAAGACCTGAGGCAAGAGCTTCGTAAATTCAAGAGCATTTAGTGGTTAATGTTTTCAGCTACCAGGAGAAACCATTTATTTTTATTTGCACAATTCAATTTGCACTGAAAATACTCTGTATTGTACTGAGAAGCACACAGGAGGTGTTGAAGTTCTTTTGTTCTTTCTCTGATATACTTTAGCACATTATGAACGACCATATATAACTAATCGATTTATTTGCCCCATAATGGAAATCAGAAACAGAACCAAATATGATAATTATAACGAGTATAAACAAAAATAATAACTGCAGGATTTGTTGAACTTTCTGCAGAAGTGGGTGAAATTGGTCAGAGTTCCTTCAGGAACAGGTGGGATTGGTCAGAGTTCCTTCAGGAACAGGTTGGATTGGTCAGAGTTCCTTCAGGAGCTGGTTGGATTGGTCAGAGTTCCTTCATGTGCAGGTGGGATTGGTCAGAGTTCCTTCAGGAGGAGGTGGGATTGGTCAGAGTTCCTTCAGGAGCAGGTTGGATTGGTCAGAGTTCCTTCATGTGCAGGTGGGATTGGTCAGAGTTCCTTCAGGAACAGGTGGGATTGGTCAGAGTTCCTTCAGGAGCTGGTTGGATTGGTCAGAGTTCCTTCAGGAGCAGGTGGGATTGGTCAGAGTTCCTTCAGGAACAGGTGGGATTGGTCAGAGTTCCTTCAGGAGCTGGTTGGATTGGTCAGAGTTCCTTCATGTGCAGGTGGGATTGAACTTTCTTTGGAAGCATGCAGGATTCAGCAAACTTTCTCTGGGAGTGGGTGGAATTGGTCAGAATCTTATGGAGCATGCAGGATTCTTCAGAATTCCTTTGGGAACAAACCGATTCATGGATGTTTCACAGAATTCCTTCCGGAACAGATGGGATTTGTGAAAATTTCTGTAAAATAGGCAGTATTTATCAAACTGTGTAGCGGGAGCAGGTGAGATTGGTGAGAATTCCTTTGGGAGGGGGCAGTGAGGGAACAACCGTTTATAGCTGCTATAAAGTAAGTGATAACAGGAACTAATTGTTTCACATATTAGTTCCACAACATTAAATGTAACTATAAATGGATAAATGTATATCTTTCTTTAGTAAAATGTATATCTTTCTTTGCGCTGGCAAATTGCTGTGGTATAAGAGGAATAAAAACACGTGTGTGGTAAAAATAAAATTACCATCGTTGATTATTTTCCTACAACAGCACCACACACGGTGTTCTAGTCTTTACTTATACACTTTTACTTTCATATCTCTGTTGTTGGAAGTATACAGTAATTCCTCATAATGTGGGCTTTGTTCCTCTGGTAAAAATAATCCAGTCTGAAGAAGGCCTTGAGGAAACATTTCTTCAGAAAGTGTACAAAGCAAAGAGTGGATTATTTTTCAGAACGTCTTTTTTCCCCATGCCTTTTATATTCGAAGCAGCTCATGGTCATCCCTCGTGCCAAACAACTTCATCTATATATAATTTGTCGAGTAATGAGCACTACAATAGATGATAAGTAAACAAGTTTTGAAGTGCTCTTACAAAAGGACACAGTTCATTGTCATGGCCTCAGGCGGCCACTGTGTAATTCATTAGGCCTTCAGAGACGGGCCTTGTTTCGGATCAGAGCAGGAACACAAGTGTATTTAGTATTCCCTAACACCAGGACCTTGTTATTGATGAACGCACTCCGCTCCCACTCGCCCTCCCTCTCTCTCACTTGTCAGCGGTTAAGAACGAGAGATGAATATTGAACTGTGAAGTGCTTTTGTAGCCTCCGTGGCAAAAACATGCTATTTCTCATGATTAGTGAAATTGATGTTCTTGAACACGTTTTCTTTGTGCTATTGTTGTTCGAACAACAACTGTGAACCCGTATTCGTGCATAGTATTCTATTTTCAGGTTGTGTGTTTCGCCTCCCCTGCCTGCCATCTGATTCTCTACCACACACCACACACACCTACAGCTTTAGTGCTTAAACACACTCGAGGCCTGCTGTGGGATCTCACAAAGGTCATCATCTGCCAAGCAGCATGAGAGGAAATGTGCATACAAAACACAGCGTCCAGAGAACACAAGTTCAAGAATGTTCAAGAGCAAGCAAGCTCTGTTATTTTTCAGTCACAGATTTAATTGCATTAAAGCAGTCTTTTAAACAGGAGATATCACAATCTATCATCCAACTGATTGCGATTATTCTTATAATTATTACAAGTATCTCACTTTATGAGGAGCACCTGTACACCTGATCATGTAGCAGCAGCACAGTGCATGAAAGCCTGCACGTACGGGTCCACAGCTTCACGTAATGTTCTCATCAAAATGTTTTCTGATGCGTCACTTCGACCGTGAGCAGAAAAGCATCTCAGGATGCACAACATGTCGAACCTTGAGGCGGATGGACTACAACAGCAGAAGACCACGTCACGTTCCTCTCTCCTCAGCCAAGAGTCTGATGCTACAGTGGACACACACTCGCTCACCAAACTGGATGGATCAATACTGGAAAAAGACCAGGTGACGTTATGACCTTTTATTTAACATGATATTGTGTTAAACATAAGCAGTGCAATTTTTTTCAGAGCCAACAATTAATATTCAGTGAAGCTTCTCTTGGAGAGAATAAAAGCACTGAGTCACTTCCTGTAACGTCTATCTTGGATCTTGGACCCACATTTCAAGCTTTTTAATATTCTTCAGTAAGTAATTTCAGTAAAATTGAACTCTCCAAACACTGATTTTGTGCCCTTGAAACATTTGGATACATGTTATTGGTTATTATCATGTTAAAAGGTCCGTCCGTGACATTATCAGAGGCAAACAGGAATTTCGGCTGAAATCTCTTAGAGCTTGGCGGAATTCGTTCATGATGCAGTCGTACTTCACAAGAGAGCTGAACTACCGGCCACTAAAATAAAGCCACAAATCAATCAATAGCTTCATTTTTGTCTCATCTGACCACAAAACACTTGATAATTCTTGCTAAATGCTACAGTAATTGCTTGTCAAAGTTTCACCGCTGCTGTATGAGGTGTACAGAAGAGCTTTTTAGCGCAACTCTCTTAAACCCCTGACTTAATTTTCAACTCGTCCAGACGTTAATACTTCTTTTTTTTTTTTTTTTTTTTATAATTATGATCCTGAATGTACATATGGGAATTTAAATGCTTATATATTTTTATATCCATTACATGATCAACAAAATAGAGGTCTGTAGATGATGAAAGAATGCGTACAACCTCAAATTTACACCCCAAAGGGAAATGAGACACAGTACATAGTTAAAATAAATAACATGATTAATGTGGACTGAGAGCAAAAAAAATCATTTTTTCATAGTTTTGCATGTTCTCTCCATGTTCGTGTGAGTTTCCTCCAGGTTCCTCCTACTGTCCAAAAACACGCATGCAGGCAGATTGGCTACGCTAAATTGCTTAGTGTGTGTGTGTGTGTGTGTGTGTGTGTGCGGAGCACCCGCAATGGACCGCAATCCAATCTGGGGTGAATTCTGCTGTCCAGTGCTCGGTATTCTCAGGATTGGCCCCGGATCCACTGCGACCCTGAATGAATGATTCCTGTTAGAGCAAATGTAAGTAAACGGAAAGGTACCAATAATTCTAGAGTTGAGATATAAAAATGAATATTGTTGGCTCCTGAGTGGCGCAACAGAGACGCGTGTTCTGTTCAGTGGAGATTAGGAGTTCGAATCCTGGCTGTGAGGCTAGAAAGCAAAAGAGTCTAGAGAGTAAAAATTTGGCCACTGGGGGGCGTCTGTGAGCTCGTGTATGCGGGTTGACGTGGCTTCACGTGTCTCAGAGGAAGCGAGTGTTAGCCTTCACCCTCTGTGGTTGGCAAGGCGAAAACAGGAGGGAAAAAAGTACTACTGGTGTTTTTAGCTTGTGAATTCGCAGCCAGCACGTAAGCAGTGTGTTACGTTGAATAACGTTTAGAAACAAGGAGGATGGAAAGGATCGATGTGAGATGTAGGATGTAGGATGTAAGATGAATTCATTATGTGCTGCATGTGTACAGGGCTGATTTAGAAAAAAAAAGATCAGAGTCTTTGTGTTGTGTTTGAAGTTATCTCTGTATCAGGGCAGTTAATTGGTTTCATTGAGCTGCTCTCGTCTCATGTCCTCGGCTCTGATAGCGTAGCTTAGCGTAGCTTTGGACCCGAGAGCCGATGTGGTGCTTTGTATGTATGCAGCGAAGCGAAAATAATCAGGAAATTGTGTTAAAAATTCATTACCTGATTCATGCTACGGCTCTAAATTCATCGATGGCATCTTGAATTGAAACAAAGAAATATAGACATGAAATGCTTGGTCTATTTCTGCCCCTGCACCTACCCACAATGCACTGCCAAGTGGCCAATTGAACTGCTGCTAAGTGTGCAATTTTCACCTTGAATGTGTCTAATGGCAGAATTTGTCACTGCATATGAGTTCAGCCCATGCTGTGATGCTTTGTTTAGTGTGTGTGTGTGTGTGTGTGTGTGTGTGTGAGAGAGAGAGAGAGACAGTAACCTGGGTCTCTGGAAGTACCTGTCTGTATCGCTGTCTAGTCTGTAAGAGAGAATCACTTTGTCATTACTTAGACTGATGTTTTTAGGCCAGGTGGTGTATTAAAGAGCACTGTGTGTGTGTTTGTGTGTGTTTGTATGCGTGTGCGCGTGTGTGCGTGTGTGTTTATGTGTGTGTGTGTCTATGTGTGTGTGTGCGCATGTGTGTGCATGAGCCATCTGCACTAGCGAGAATGACTTGCTGATGCTTTGAAATTAAGTGTCACTCAACAGTGTTCTCTCTTCTACCTGACTTTATGGAAGGTAAAAATAATGGATTGATAAGTCTGCCCTGATGGAAAAGAATGTGTGTGTGTGTGTGTGTGTTTAAAAGTGTGTGTGAGTTCTTTCTTCTTTCTTGACATTAAAAGGGGTTTAATTCATACCAAAGTGAAAGGCTATGAAAGAAAAACCCCTTTTTACTGATGGATTGTTGTATTCTGGTGGTAATTATTACCTTCAGAGGTGAGTGTGATGGTTTATGCAGGTTTCGAGTAAGACACGTGGTATTCAGGAGTGAGAGAGAGTGAAGAAGTGCCAGGAGAAGCATCTCAGACATCCACGTGTGTCCTTCAGCGCTGGTAACGTCAAGGTCAGCAGCAGCGTTCGGTATTTTCCATTTCAACGAAGTGCAGTGAATTTGCAGTGGCCTTGATGGAGCTCCACTACAGATGATGTTTTTGCTACAGCGGTGCCGTGACTTTTCTAACATTTGGTGGGTTTTTGGTGTGTTATGTTTTTCTTAAATTTCCTGACTTCCAAGGCTGGCGTTTTGAAGTTTGCTTTATAATTATTTCTGTGTTCAAATTTTGGGCCGTATTCAGAGTTGAGTAATAACACGCATCAGTACTCAGAGCTCAGGCGTAACTCCAGAGTGAAGCGCTATTCAGAAGTTACGTGAGAGTTATCTTAAGCATGTGTTTCCTGCGTGATTTCGGCTCGAGTGAGGAGCAGCGTTAAGTCCAGCGCCACCGTCTGTTTAATATAACCACAACACGTCACGCTGAAATTTATCTTTTGGCTGTAAACACACACGCACACACACACACACTGTGGAACGTCATTCAAGGGTAATATTAAATACATAAATAGGACACAATTAATTAATTAATGTCGTCCCTTTAAAGTCCACGGACAAAAAAATTTTCCACACAGAGGACATGGGAGGACACGCGTCTTAATCAGAGACACGGCTTATATGGAGGAGTGAATTATTTATGGATGAAATGATGAATGAAATTGAAGTTTCTCTGTAAGCGTAGCAGATGAATGCTAGGTCAGATTATTCTTCACACCATGAGCATGTTTTCTTTACAGCAGAGCATCGAATTATCACCAATAATTGTGATAAAATCTCCTACATCTCACACACACATTACGATTTTATCACCTCGATTTAGAGTCTCGTGGCTTCATTAAGTTGTGCTCGAGTAACTGTCAGAGCTCGATATAAAATAATAAAATGTATAATAACAGTCTGCGCTGGATCAAGTGCTATTCTATGTGCTGCTGAATAATGAGTGTGGAAGCCATTTTGTTAAACTAAACCAGTGATTAATGTGAGAATTACAGCTAACACTATTCATGCAATATTCAATATATTTGTGATATACGAGAGTCCTAATAGATTTATTTCAAGACTTGCCATCTTCTCATTCATTTATCATCATATCAGTCTCTTTTGCAGTTTCTCGGTAACAAAAAACATCAAGCTGCGTTTTTTTGTCTTATTAATATGAAGAGAGAGAATAAAGAGAGGCTGGTGAGGGAACGACTGTTTATAGCCGCTATAACGTAAGCAACAACAGGAGCTAACTTGTACATTTTCACATTAGAAAACATCTGGAGATTTCTTTTGGTGCAAAAATGAGTTAAAAACTCACAAAACATTTCAGTGAAATCCCCGTCACACTGTTTATGCTAATTCTGTTATCACTCTATGTTCTGTCACTTTATCTCAGTGAATTTAGCTCGCTTGGATCGGCTGCAGAAAGCACTTAGCCACTAAACATGCATTCATTATATAAATTGTTTATACATAAACAATCATTATATAGCAGTAATGAATTCATGAGCTAGTACCCTGGTATAGCGATCACACACTTTAAACTTTAAAACAGGCCACTCGAAAATTAGAACGTAAATGGCATCTAACTAAATCGGTAGTTTTTCAAATAGCATGGAAGGAGAGCCTCCTGAGCTATGGAAAAGCTCTTAGTGCTGCTAGATCAATGTATCTCTCCACCCTAATTGAAGATAACAAAAATAATCCTAGATTCTTATTTAATACTGTAGCAAAATTAACTAGGAATAAGACCACAATAGAAACACGCACACAATCATTATATAGCAGTGATGACTTCATGAATATTTTCAATGGTAAAATTGAAAATATCAGGCAAGAAATTCAGACTATTAATTTAAAACCGGACAGTTTTATAACTAACCCTGTAGATAATAATATAATGATATCAGATCAACAATTACAACGTTTTATTCCCCTTGAAGAGACTGAACTAATTTCACTAATTTCATCATCAAAATTATCAACCTGTTTACTAGATCCTTTATCTACTTGTTTCCTCAAACAGATAATTCCAGAAACAATCAAATCTCTTCTAAAAATAATCAATTCTTCCCTTAGCATTGGCTATGTACCTAAATCTTTTAAATTAGCAGTTATCAAGCCCTTGATTAAAAAACCTGACCTGACCCCTGTCAGCTGTCTAACTATAGACCAATATCAAACCTCCCCTTTATTTCCAAGGTCCTAGAAAAGGTTGTAGCACAGCAGTTATGCTCATACTTACATAGGAATAACATTCATGAATGTATCAGTCAGGATTTAGGCCTCATCATAGCACAGAGACAGCGCTGGTTAAAGTGGTAAATGACCTACTGCTGGCCTCTGATCAGGGTTGTGTCTCCTTGCTTGTGCTGCTTGACCTTAGTGCAGCTTTTGATACCATTGATCATGCTATTCTCCTCGATAGACTAGAAAATGTAGTAGGCATTAAGGGAACGGCCCTTTCCTGGCTCAGGTCTTATTTGACTGATCGTTATCAGTTTGTAGATGTAAATGGTGACTTCTCTTCTCATGCTAAGGTAAAGTTTGGTGTTCCGCAAGGCTCTGTTTTAGGCCCACTGCTCTTTTCTCTATATATGCTACCTCTGGGTAAAATTATCCGTAAGCATGGTATTAGCTTCCACTGTTACGCTGATGACACACAGTTGTATGTTTCAGCAAAGCCAGATGACAGACACCAGCATAATAAAGTTGAGGAATGTGTAAAGGACATTAGACACTGGATGCTTATTAACTTTCTCTTACTTAATTCTGACAAGACAGAAGTACTTGGATACTTACTAGGATAGCCTTCTTTCATCTCAGAAATATTGCTAAGATAAGAAATATAATGTCACTACCCAATGCAGAAAAATTAGTCCATGCTTTTGTTACCTCTAGGTTGGATTATTGTAATGCCTTACTGTCTGGATGTTCCAGTAGGAGCATGAACAAGCTCCAGTTAGTCCAGAATGCAGCAGCGAGAGTCTTTATTAGAACCAGAAGATATGACCACATCACCCCTATCTTATCCACACTGCATTGGCTCCCAATCAAATTTCACACTGATTATAAAATACTACTATTGACCTATAAAGCACTAAATGGTCTCGCGCCACAGTACCTGAGCGAACTTTTGGTCTTTTATGATCCACCATGCCTACTTCGATCAAAAAGTGCAGGCTATTTGTTGGTACCTTGAATAGTGAGGGCTACAGCTGGGGGTAGAGCTTTCTCTCGGGGCTCAGACACAGTCTCAGTGTTTAAGTCTAGGCTGAAAACATATTTGTTTAGTCAAGCCTTTAGTGAATAGTTTTTTCTTAGGTACAGGGGCAGGTCTGGAGGGTTCACAGGCATAGAGTGTTGTGGTGAACTGGGATGTTTGGATGCTGTCGCCCCCCCACTCTCACGCGTTCACTCAGGTTTGTCGACGGTG
>CM040465.1:523823-548483 GCA_022758105.1 Pangasianodon gigas | reverse complement strand
GGCTCAGACACAGTCTCAGTGTTTAAGTCTAGGCTGAAAACATATTTGTTTAGTCAAGCCTTTAGTGAATAGTTTTTTCTTAGGTACAGGGGCAGGTCTGGAGGGTTCACAGGCATAGAGTGTTGTGGTGAACTGGGATGTTTGGATGCTGTCGCCCCCCCACTCTCACGCGTTCACTCAGGTTTGTCGACGGTGGAGTGGCTGCTGCTTTATGTCCCAGGATGCCCTCATGTCTGTGTTAGCTTCTGGCTCTCCCTTTTAGTTATGCTGTCATAGCTAGTCTCGCCGGAGTCCCTGCTTGCACTCTGCATGCAAAGTACAATGTCCTTAACCATTAGAGGACAAAAGCTTACCTAACAATGTCTCTCCCTCTCTCTCCATCTCTCTCTCTGTGTCGAGCTACACATGCTACGCCTGAGATGCCAGTGATCCTGACCCCTTCTGCTCTCTGGACCTGCCTGATCCATCCTGATGCCCTACTTCTGGTTGGAGTTCTCATCACTTGGAAATCACTCGCTGCTGCTGAGGATGACCTCTAACACGGACAGCTTAAAGTTACATGAGATTTCTGAGGATGGTACCACTTAGGACTGCAATTGCTATGATAGTTTAGGACTGCAATTGCCACAAACTATTTTGCACTCAAGCCTCCATCAGTAGATAACTTCAACAAAATAGACTTCATGTGTAAACCATGATGAATCTCCTGGTTACACAACTGCACTATTTGTCCATGTAGTACACAGTTATAGAAGGGAATGATTTATAATCGCACTATCCGGTGTCACCCAGATGAGGATGGGTCCCTTTTGAGTCTGGTTCCTCTCAACGTTTCTTCCTCATATCGTCTCAGGGAGTTTTTCCTCACCATCCTCACCTCTGGCTCGCTCATTAGGGATAAAGTTACAAATTTATAAGTTTAAAATGTATATCCTGAATTTATATATTTCTGTAAAGCTGCTTTGTGACAAATTCCATTGTTAAAAGTGCTATACAAGTAAAATTGAATTGAATTGAATTGAACACGAGTGATTGGCAGCCGAGACTAGCGAACACGGTGTCGGAGTATGAAGCTCCGCTCCATTTATTTCCATGTCACGCTGTCTTGCTGTGCCCTTTTGTATTTTTTATCCTTTGTGATGCAAAATACATCACTCTGTCTCCACCCGGCCTGCCAACCACGCCGCCACATTAACATCAACATCCACATCCACATCAGGAGACCTGCACACTACCTGCTAGTCGAGCACTGCAGTGAGTGCTGGTGTAGAATTTATGAATGTCATTAATAAATAAGGAGAAGGGTTTGTAGTGAGGGGATTCTGGACGAGAAGGGGCGGGGCTACAGGACAACCAATTACCCACAAGACAGCACACGCTATCTCGTATTAGCAAAAAAAGAAGAATGCTGTGTAATGACTAAAAATCTTATATTAATATAATAATAATTGTGTATATAGACCGAAAGGAAGTTAATAAAAGGATGTTGTGCATGAACAACGTAAACTTTAAATAAAAATAGTCAAGATAGCAAATACATGCTACAATTTAAAAAAGGATTTTCTTGGAGTAAACTAAACTTCTCTGGTTGTTTAGTTTTATACAATCCCTTTTTCCATAAAATTCCGTAAACTCCTCTGTCCTGAAGAAGACGTCAGAAAACCCAAAGTTCCAGCTTTACCTCTGACACTGGAGACTCCTTCCATACGGGTTAAGTAAACATTTTTTCCCAAAATATCTACGATTATTTTAAAAACCTGTTTACACGGAGCGTACAGGTCTCCGTGAATGAGCTGTTACTATAGAAACGTGTTAGAACATTATAATGAGCTATGACTTTAAGAGTTTTATTGATACAGTTTGAAATTATTCACAATCTAGGCATCGTCTTTGATTCATCACTCACCTCTGAATGTTGTAATTAAAAAAAAATACAGAAATAATTTCACCTCTGCAGCCTGCATCTCTGGATTATAGCACATTTTATGAATGCTAGATGATGTGTTTATAACCTCCCACCTCCATTACTGCGATGCTCTTTTACTGCTCTCTGAGTCAGAGCACTCTCTAGACTGCTATATTTACAAAATTCAGTTGCTGGAGTTCTCTCTCTCTCTCTCTCTCACACACACACACACACACACACAAAGGCTATGCCCATGCTCACCCACTCTTTTTAGTATACGCTGCTAACCTCCTAATCTCCTGCTGTACCCCGTACACAATCCTCCTCCTCACCTGCACAGCTTTTCAAACACTGGGTTCTCCAGGTGAACCGTACCTTCAGTACTCCCGCGCCCGGTTGTTAAGGTCATCTGGATCCAGCTTACTCGTGGTATAAAGACACACACTTATCTCCACAGGTGGCGGGTCTTTCAGTGTCACTGCAGTCAAACTTCACTCCCACAGAGACAAATCCCGTCTGTTTCCTCCAGCTCAAGCCTCAACGCTTCTCTCACTGCTCTGTATTTATTTATTTATTTATTTCACCTCTCAACGCGTCCATTAGATTTCGTCACATGTTATACGGTGAATCTGGTCTCGTTAGAAATTTGTACAAGTTATTAGATTCGTTATTTTTATTAAGACATTAATAAAAAAAAAATAAAAAGACTTAACCCTTGACCCAAACCTTATTCTAATCTTGCCATCATATTTGATAAAGTGACATTGAGTTAAAGAAACGGGATCCCTGGAGGACTAGTGATTAGTCCACAGCGCTCTCACTGCCATGGCCCGGGTTCGATTCCCAGCCATGGAACCAACCAGCCACTGGAGCTGTGTGCAACAGTGCGCTCTCAGTGCCGGTCCCAAGCCTGGATTGGGGAGGGTTGCGTCAGGAAGGGCATCCGGCACAAACTGCGCCAAATCAAATACGAGGACCAGTGATCCGCTGTGGCGACCCCTAACGGGAGCAGCCGAAAGGGGAACAACAACAGCCTTGAGTTAAGGAAAAGTGCTGTAGAAAACATTTATGGAAGGAGTCTCCAGTGTCAGAGGTAAAGCAAGAACTTTAAGTTTTCTGACGTCTTCAGGATGTCGCTGCTATAACATAAGCGGGAACTTGTTCCATGGCTTTCCACAGTAAAAAATACATATAATGATATGTTCATTAATAAATAAGTGGTGAAAGAGGAATAAAACACGTTCTGTTATTATAGGAAAATAATCAGCTTCAGTGTGGTAACAGTAACACTCTCTCTCTCTCTCTCTCTCTCTCTCTCTCTCTCTCTCTCTCTCTCTCCAGGTTTAATTAGTGTGTCTAAGACTTTTGCTCAGCATGTTTGTAATGTAGTATGAAAACTATTATCACTGACGTAACCTTTAGAGGAATCGGTGTTGTTCTGCACTCTAAGCTGTGTTCATGCTCACACTGTTGCTGGGCAGCGTCAAAAAACCAGACCTACTGAAATGTGCTGCCAGATCTGACAGGGAGCTAAGGCTGAGCACGGCTTTCTCTGGGCAAATATTAATTTAACGTGTGTGTGTGTGTGTGTGTGTGAGAGAGAGTGCTTCACGGCCGTGTCAGCGGTACATGTGGTGATTGTTGACATAATATTTACATTTTGTTACAGGAATAAGAGCATAATTAACTTATTAATATATGATTAACATTAAAAAATAAGCACATGACAGCAGAACATGTCTAAACTATAATAATAATAATAATAATAATAATAATAATAATGATAATAAAGGCTTAACATTCATATTTGTGTATTTGTACACTGGGACACATTTGGGGAAGGGGGAGGGGTCTGAGAGTAAAATAAGACATAAATAAAATACAAATAAAATCAGTAAAATGCATGCTGTAGGTGCTGCGTACTGGGTTGCTTTTCCTGCTGGTTATTGCAATGTAGACTCAACATTACACACACACACACACACACACACTCACACACACACCCCTCCTCATGCTGTGCGGCTGATCTCAGTCAGAACTGAAGATGTGATGTCCACACACATTATACACCCAGTGTGTAACACCCCCGCTGTGTCGATTCACACTTTAAAAAAATCTAATTCATTTTATTTCTATTCATTTTTTTAATTTTGAGCCCATACTCATCGCTTTGAAGGCCGTGACATTTCCTCAGACACACACACCTGTTGGTGCTGGAGCTCTTTTATTCATGTGTCCTTTTTTGATACTGCTGTTTGAAGCCTGCTCTAGCGCAATGCAGTGTGTGTGTGTGTGTTTCTATGTGCGAGCATCAGAGCACCAAATTTTCATCAATATTGCACACCTCAGGATTTGGCGGCTCTGCTTCTGAACACACACTCACACACACTCACACACACACACACAGTGTGCCATTAAGTGGGTGGATTAAAGGCAGCAATTGGAGAGGCAGTGTGTGTTTATGTTGCCTCCGGCTGATCGAGGGATTAAGATTAAAGGTGCATTATGCTTTTTTTTTCTTTACTCTCTCCAGCTGTCAGGATCTATAGAGAGTTTTACAAAATGATGCTTTTGAGAAGAAAAACGAATAGATAGTTAGAAGATAATGCAGTCCATCATCTCCAGCGGTTCATGATCAAGAGCTAAACACAGACATAACCGAGGCTGAGAGTCAGTAAGCTAATAAACCGTTAGTTAGCATATAAAACTAAGCTAAATATTTACTCTGGAGTTTAGTTGAAGGTTCTGAACCTAGTGAAACTATTTCATCATTTTAATATTCTTTGAATTAAATTTTTTATTATTTATTTATTTTATTTATTTCATTTTGATCTATTTATTTCCCTTTCATGTATATATAATGTCATTTCATTCTATATATCTTTATTATTATTTCCTTTTTTCCATATTTTTACTAGTTGATTGTACAGCAGTTGGAGCTACTAATTATTATTAATAAAATAAGACATTAAAGACCAGGACAAAAAATATTGTGCTGTCATTTTGTCATTTATCCCATGCTGCTGCTGAATCCTGCATTCTGATTGGTCAGAAATTGTTGATTAATTGTTGATTTTCTATAACAGCAGCTCTGACAGTAGTGCAGGTTTATATTAATGCCCTCGTTGTAATACGGTGGACACTGACATCGATATTTTGTAAGATGTTTATTTATTTAATATTTATGGAAGGAGTCTCCAGTGTCAGAGGTAAAGCTGTAACTTTAAGTTTTCTGACATCTTCAGGACAGAGGAGTTTACGCTTCTTTGCGGTTTCTCGGTAACATGCGTAACAAGCTGCAGTAATTTTTTTTGTCTTATTAACTTGAAGAGAGAGAATAAAGAGAGGCTGGTGAGGGAACGAGTGTTTATAGCTGCTATAACGTAAGTGACAACAGGAGCTAACATTAAATGTAACTATAAAAGGATTAAATGTATGACGTGTTATTCCTTAATAAATAAAAGTTGTTAGCGTGGACATGTTGCTGTGGTGTAAAGGGAATAAAACACTGTAAGAACACGCGAGGTGTTTTTGTAGTAAAAATCAGTTTTTTCCTCCGTTTGCTAGGATTCTCTTGTTAGTAACGTGAGCGTGTGTCTGTAAGGCAGAAGGTCAGGCCCTGTATCCTGCTCTGTATAACGAGTAGAGAGGCATTTTGTCCTCCATGATGTTTGAATGTGTGTGTGGGTGTGTGTGTGAGATTCTCTGGATTTTAAACATTACACTTCCTCAGTACACTTTAAAAAAAAGCTAAATAAATAGCGCTCTCTGAGGAGAATGTTGTGTATTTGCTGACTTTGGGTGTCTGATAATATTATTAAAGGCGCTGTGCACACAAACACGGCTCGCTCAGCGAGGAGGAGAGCACCTCCAGAGGTTTCTACACTAATCCTGCTTATTTACTCTCTGTGTAAAAAAAGTGTGTGACACGTCCGCTTCTCATCCCGCGCCCCTGACCTGCGTGTGGAAACAGCCAGTGCTAAAGACACGGAGGCTGAGTGACCTTCCCTTTCTTTCTCCCTCCATATCACATAGACCTGGTGTGCTGGTATAGGAAAATAATCAACCATGCAGTGGCCTGAAGTGATTTATTTATTTTTATTTAATGGCATGTCCTGAAGTCCTTCATTCCTCTCAGCAGTTTGCCAACAATTACCATTTCCTATTTATTAAAGAGTGTCACACTTTTTATCTATTTACAGTTGCAGTTAACTATAAATGAAGTCACTTATGTTATAGCAGCTATAAACAGTCATTCCTTCACCTGCCTCTCTCTTTTTTCTCTCTCTTGATGCTAATAAGACAAAAAAAACCCACAGCTTGTCATTTTTTGTGATCTAGAGAAGGTGCTGAAGTGTACAGTTTGTGATTTCTGATGCTCTTCTGCTTTTTTTGTCAGAACAAACGCTAATACAATTCCCATAGGAAAAGCTGATTCACTGAAGGGGAAAGGACGCAGGAACACAAAAGACGCATTTTCTTCTCATAGCGGTTTATTTGTGTTGACTTTATTCAGATGAACTTTGACCTGTGAGTTCACAGACCTTATGAGCCAATAGAAAAGAAGCTGTGGTCCTGCCAGAACTAGCATTCCGTTGTAACTCGACGCTATCATGTGATCAGTTTGTCTACATCCTGCCAGAATCTGAGAGGGGGGCGGGGACTGAAATGGGTAAACTCTATGCAAAGACAGGTTTTTAGTTTTTATAAAATGAATATTTTTTTGTTTCAGGTTGTTCAGTAATAAAAGAGCTGGGTAGAATATGCTGTGCGTCAACATGAAATATTTTCTTTCAGTATATAAGCTATCATAATTTGTAATATCGTGGCAGTGAGGGCGTGGTCAAGCTAAAAGTCCTCATCAGTAGTGTGATTTAATGAAACTGAAATAAGTACCGTTACCGTGAACCATGCACTCGAGTAACGAGAGAAGTACTCGGTACTTCGGTACTTTCCAGCGCTGATTCAGCCACTACACGTTTAATAAACTGATAGCAATGTTTTGTTTATTTCTGTCTTGTTAGCAGACAGAGAACTACAGTAAGCGAGTAAAGGCCACGGAGGCTGAGGACAGTTTTTCAGCAGAAGCACTGAAGGAGAATATGAACAGACAGTAGTGATCGAGGGGGAGGATGGAGTCTACCGGGAGGTTACAGAGGTCAGAGTAAGCATAGCCCAGGTTAATCTGTTTGATCTGCGTCTAAACTCATTCATTTCCTGAGTAATGATCCGTTTGAGTGACCTGTGAAATCCAGTATCCACCCTCGAGCAGCTCGAGCTCCGACTCGTCTGATAACTGTAATCTCTGCCTCCTGCCTGAGTGCCGTTTTATCTTCAAGGGCGTCTGTGCATGCTGATATGAAACGCTGGCCACATGACTCCTGATTTAAAGACCCAAAGGTGCACACTTACGGAAAAGGCACACGAGCTTCATATGGGAAATGTCACGTTTCCACATTTTTCACCTGCGTGTGTGTGTGTGTGTGTGTTTCTTTTTATTTTTATGTTGTTTTTCACACGATTAGTTTATTTTCACATGATTCTTCACCATGATTCATTTATTTTCACCTGATTCCTCAACATGATTCAATAATTTGCCCTCGATTCTTCAACATGATTCATTTACTTTCACCTGATTCTTCAACATGATTCATTTATTTTCACCTGATTCTTCAACATGATTCATTTATTTTCACATGATTCTTCAATGTGACGCATTTTCACATGATTTTTTTCACTTTTTTTTACATGGTCCATTTATTTTCACAACTGATTCTTTAACATGATTCATTTATTTTCACAAGTGATTCTTTAACATGATTCATTTATTTTCACATGATTTTTCTCATGATTTGGTTAGTTTGAAATGTT
Organism: Pangasianodon gigas; assembly: GCA_022758105.1. Classification (NCBI taxonomy): domain Eukaryota; kingdom Metazoa; phylum Chordata; class Actinopteri; order Siluriformes; family Pangasiidae; genus Pangasianodon; species Pangasianodon gigas. The sequence goes on along the minus strand of CM040465.1, from coordinate 540,706 downwards.
TTTTCATATGATTCCTTTATTTTCATATTTTTCACCTGAATGGACTTAAACGTGTGTGTGTGTGTGTGTGTGTGTTTATTTTCATGCTGTTTTACACACAATTCTTTTATTTTAAAGTGATTTTTACACGAGTGGTTTAGTTTCAAGTGATTTTTCAACAGGATTCATTCATTTACATGTGATTACATGATTTATTTCTGTTCACATGTGACGTGATTATTTTCATGTGCTGCTTTTACTTTATTCATATATTATTATTATTATTATTATACATACATGTGTGTGTATGATAATAATAATGTGGTTTTTATTTTTCATGTGTTTTCTGTCATGATTAAATTTAATTTCACATCATCACTTTATTCACATATATCGATCATTTCTCCATAAGGGAGCTACTGTTTATCTTGTACAAACCCAGAGACGAGAGCGCTTCCGAGTGACGCTGATATTGCAGATATTATTTTGCACAGGCGGAGCTAAATAATTCAATTAAGACTTAACCATTAAGATGTGTTTTAAAAGCACTTAAAGCCTGAGTGCGATACATTTTCATCAGGCACTAAACCTACGAGCTCAATCCATTTGAGGCAGTATTTCTGCCAAACGGTGATGCTTGCCAAGCAATATGTGCGAAAGATTCGTTCCCTTGAACAGTGTCCTTTTTGCAAAAATATCAAAGCAGAAATTATGCAGAGAGAGACAGCTGATCTGCTGCCAGCCTCGTGCGCCAAACCTGCATCACTGGATCGATTTTGCGAAAACCTTTTGGCCACCAAACTCATGGCTGCCTGCCACGGGGCTGGAGATAGATCTCAATCCTCCGCCTGCGTCCATTAAAATGCCGACGTGTTTCAGAGGAGTCTCTTGTGCACTAATGGCATGTTTGGATGGTGATGCCGTGCTTGATTAGCCTAGCGTGCCTGTGACTCCTGATCCGCTTGATTGGATGAGTCACTGACAGAGGCGTCGTGTTGAACGCTATAGCTGTGGTCAGGTTGGTCGCTGGTGCTGAGCTTTACGTCTGTTTCACTTCATTACAGAAGCTTCAAGAGGAGCTCGGGTGTGGAAAAGCTCTCGGCCTCGCTTCTTCAGGTCTTTTACTTCTCCACAGCACACACACTTTTAATGTCCCCATGCAATGTCTTTAGAGTCGAGATTTGATTCTCTGTGTTGACATATTTCCTTTTGAAACAGGAAGCCAGAGTGATTTATTTACACAACACCCAATGAGAGAACAGCGGAGAACCACGGAGCACAGTGAAGAGTTTATAACGTGAGTGAAGAGTTTTTCAGCTGCGGAGGATTTCTCAGCGCCGCTTCACCCGCGCCTGTCCACTTTAACCAGGACGACTGTATTCCCAGACGACGAGACGCCGTGTGTGTTTGGAGTTATGGCGTATGTGTTACACCGAGGTCGAGTGTCAAGAGGTCGAGAACCTGATCTAAAAAATTGTGATTTGCCAGACACAAAAAAGGCGGTTATTTTGAATTTCTTTCACAATTTTTTTCTTGTCCTCCAAATGAATTTGATGGTGAAGTCACTAGACAGGAAGTGAGGTCATATCTCAGCAACGGCTTGACATATTGGTCAAATTTAGTCTCCTTGGGATCAAGTGCTGATGGTCGGGCCAGAAAGTGCTTGGCCCCTGTAATCGCTGCTTACGTCTCTATATATATATATATATATATATATATATATATATATATATATATTACATAAGTACAGTTTCTTTAATAATAGACTTCATCCACAGCAGCTTATGGTATCAGAGAAACAGAACACTTTGGGACATGCTTTTATAGGAAAATAATCAGCATGCATTTATTTTATTTATATTTTTGCATTTCTTGCATTGATTCTATCAGTTATTTTATTAAATATCAAATATTAAACAGTTAATAACTCTCTCAAAGCGAAAGCTGGAGTTCCAGATTGAAGCTGAAGTGTGCTTTCACTGTGTCCTGAAAGCAGCTCGTACAGAAACACAGCTGTGTGAACGTTCCAGCGTGAAGTGAACGTGATGCGTCTGGTGTGAATTCAGGGGTAACTCTGCTTCATCACACCATGCCGCCGTTCAGTATTTTATTCCTTATGTATAGAACCCGTAAGCTTTGCTATAATTTATCTTAAAAAAACCTTCATATTAACGCGCACATATTAAAGTCTTATGTGTTGTGTTCACATGCTGTCAGACAGGAACATGTTTCGACTCTTAACACGTGGAAGATTATTAAAGTTTAGCAAAGTGTGATGTGTGTGTGCACTGTACTGTCACACTGTCACACTGTCACACTGTCATGTACATGTACAACGCTGAAAGAAAAGGAGCTGAACACTTCAGGGTTTTAAGCCAATAACTGGCTCCTCTGTTTCTTTTACTCACTTGCAGCTTATTTTCACATGAATCTGACATTCTGAGAAGGGTTGAGGCTTCCTCCATTCCTCCTCCAGACAACGTTCTGCTGAAAGTCTTATCAACAGCTCAATCTATTGGACTGAAAGTTATCTTAACAAGCCCAATGTCAACATACGGAAATAATAATTCTCAGGCAGGAGTTGATTAAGATTACTGAGACCTGTAGCAAAAACTGAGACCAATCAATTTTGTTACCTTTCTGAGAAATCCGCTTCTGTTTATTATTGTGCTTAGCCTTCACTCCGGAGGAAAAGATTTACGTATATAACATTTTGTCTTGTTGGAGAAATTTTTATGAAGAAAGCTCCGAGATGTAAAGCTGTAACTTTAAGTTTTCCCACATCTTCAGGAGTTCACACTTTCTTGGTAACGTGACAAGCTGCGTTTGTTTTGTCTTAAAACTTAAAAAACATTAAAGAAGTGCGTAAACTCCTCTGTCCTGAAGATGTTACAGCTTTACCTCTGACACTGGAGACTCCTTCCATAAATGTTAAATAAATAAACACCTCCTTATAAAATAGCAACAATTATTTTTTAATCTGTTTATTATCAGTGGAGCGTTCGCTGTACACGTCCCTGTGAATGAGCTGTTACTATGGAAACGATAACGTATTAATATAAACCTGCTGTTATAGAGAATTAATCAACACCTTCTGACCAATCAGAATGCAGGATTCAGCAGCAATACAGTAAATAATGTGCATTTTATTTGTTCCTGTGTCTAAAGTGAAACCCCTGGTTCGTGTCAATGTGAGCTAGAAGCACTCCAATGCAGATGGCCTGCCACTGTTAAAAATGCAGCGAATATGAAAACGATTTCCTTGTGCGTTAAGCGTTAAGCGTCTCTCATGTGACGCCCACAGAGGAGGATGGACAAACATCAAGCAAGAATCCAGCTGGCCTTGTAGCTGTGTTGCAGAATTATACCTCATAATCCGCATCTGAAGCGGCTCGCTGAGTATTCAGCTCACAAACAAGACAAAGAATTTCACTGTACACACACACACACACACACACACACACACACACACACACACACAATGTAAAAGCAGCAGGATTTAAGGAAGGCTGTGATGACGAGCACCACGGGCAAACAGGCCGTATTTTACAGGAAGTATGATGCTATGATGCTATGAAATGTTAATAATTAGGGAAAGAAACTAGCCGAAGTTATGTGATTTTTAATCCTGAACCATCGCAGCGTCTGTAGAGCAGGTCCTCTGTTTCAGTTCATCCAATCACATGCATTTATATAAATGATTTAGCTGAAGGAAGCTCATCAGACCAGAGACCAGCTACAGGGTGAGAGACACTTTCATCATTTTTTCATTTTATTTCCGCTCTCTGCTCTGATTAATGAACAAAAAAAACGATATCTTATCCAGTGAAATATCTCAAATATAGTCAAATATATCTAATATTGCTTATTATAAGATTACAATAAACCAAATATAAGATTATTAAACCTTTATACCTACTTCTAAACATTTTTACTCATTTCTAGTTTGAAATTCCTAGTCTTACAGATCATTTTTTCTAATTTTCTACTTTTATTTCTAGAAATAAGCAAAATTATCTGCCAATAGAATAAGAAATTAAATCTTAGATCTAATTTATAATAATAATAATAAAAACTTGTTAAAATATCTTTTTTGCAGCGAACTGACGTCACAACTTGTTTAAAAAAAAGTTGATGAAATTATGAATTAATAATAATAATTAACTCGAGTAAAAGTCGCCACTGATCGGAAGCTACACCCGGATTTCTGTAAAGTTGCTTTGTGATCATTGTTAAAAGCGCTGTGCTAATAAAACTGAATTGAATTAAACATGTTCTCCCGATGCTGTAAGCGCTTCAGAAATCTTCACAGACTTGGATAGTCCTGAGACTTTATCAGCGATTACGGAGCTAATTGACGGAGTTTAATGGAGAGCGGAGAGATTCTGAGTCACGAAGCGTCTGCTGTCCTTCTGACAATTTTAACACGAGTGTGTTCTGGCTGTTACGTCCCAGAACCACGTCCTGTTTTTTCCTAAAAATATTCCACCTGTAACATCATTAGCACTTCTCTAAAACAGCTCTCTTGAGGCGTCTCTGTGCTGACCTGAGAGCGAGTCATGGAATTTTCTAATGACTCTGTATGAAAAGACAATACAGTGTGTGTTTGCTGATGTGAGAGCTCATTTAGCTGATTTTCAGCCCATTAGTTTCAGCTCTCGACAAATAATATTTCAGAGAAATGTTGCTCGGATAGGATAGAGCGGGAACCTCTTCCTCCCACGACTCATATTCCCAAAAGGTCATGGGAAGTGCAGGTTTTCTGGGTTTATTAAAACCAATATGGCGGAGTAGGCAATACTCCGAAACGTGAGGCAGGCTGTCAGCAAACAGCTGCAAACCGGACACAACTAACTAAAACTAATCAACTAATCGTGACCAGAAGTGGAAGAAGTACTGAAACAATGATACCTGAAAGTGAAAGTATAGATAATGTGTCAAAATCTTCCTCAATTAAAAGTGGAAGCCAAAAATGTACTCAGGTGAAAGTAAGAACGTTGTAACGTACTCAAGTATTAAACAGTTAAAAGGAAATGTTTTTAACTGTGGAAATTAAGTCAGTGTCATATGTTCATGTGAAAAGTTTATTTAAATTCATCTAAAACCTTTAGATGTTTTTCATTTTAAAGCAATGAGACTAAATTACCTCAACATGCTTTTCAAATGAGATGTAGTTCACGCCTTCTACACCATGTAGCATGAGAAGGTCCGAGGGTATGATCGGGTTAAACGGAGCCTGTGTGATGGATGTGTAGCGTACAGTCACTGGCTGGATGAAGAAGAAAAAACCTTCGAGATTTGTAACGAGTATTTTCAAGCTCTGAATGGAAACATAAGGAATAAAAAGTATGTTTTTTTTTCTTGGAAATGTAATTAAGTAAGAATACACATATTCAAGTAAAGTATAAATACCTCAAAATAACACTTAAATATATTAATGAAGTACAATTACTCAAGTATGTTACACCCTGGAATATATAGAGTATATAGATTAAACACACACACACACACACACACACACACACACAGTGGGAGTGTAAATGAAATTAAGAGAACGGGACTGAAACCTCTTTGTTTCATATTTACAAAGACCAAGGATCTTCTGTTCAAGGATTTTTCGTGTTAATTTGGTGATTGCATGATCGTAGTGAGTTTTAGCCTTTAAAAATGAAACTTTATTATTATTTTTAAAATTCATTTTTCAACATTTAACCTTTCAAAACTGTGTTGAGCCATCTCAGGCAACAAACTTTTTTTTTTTAACAAGCGTTCTTTGCTGCAAAAACACACTGATGAACCACGTTTACTGCTAATGAGCCACAGTAAACAAGAGCAAGACACGCCCCCAGGGGGCGGGGCATATACACTCTAGAGAGCGAATACACAAGACTAATACAGGATGAGTCAGCAAAAAATTTCAGCACTTTCCCAGAAGCGATATATTTTTCATCTGTATGGATGTCCATAACACTAAGGGACGGGAACAAAACGTTCTGAAACACCAAATTTGATTTCAGGGCCACTTTCAGAGCTTAAAAAAAAAAAAGCAAAACAGTACAAAAAAATGGTGACAACAGTGTTTAGAGCCTACATTTTAAAACTGGATGCTCATAAAGGTGGGTTAGTTAGTCAGCATTTCAGTCCTTAATGCACGGCCTTGGAAATAATTCCTGGCATGTAATTAATGGGCTCTGAATTTTTGCTGAGAAATATGAGGAAAGGCCATATTCTGTCGTGTGGTAATGCATCTTCAGAGGGAGACAGCTTCCTTGTGACCATCACAGCAGGCACGGGAGCCGCTGCCAGAGAGAGAGAGAGAGAGAGACAGAGAGAGAGAGAAAGGGAGAGAGAGAGAGAGTGAAAGAGAGACAGAGAGAGAGAGAGAGAGAGAGAGAGAGAAACAGAGAGAGAAACAGAGAGAGAGCTATCACTTCTGTGCACTCTGAAACCTGGCAGTGTGTACCGCTTGGCCGTCTGCACCGTGTCTTCCTGTGAGCAGAGAAACACAGCTTTCTCTCTTCTTCTACTTTTTTTTTATATGTGCAAATCCATCCAAAAGTACTAAAATTCTTCATCGTGTACGAGGACTAAGCATCTCTCTCTCTCTCACACACACACTATTGCTTACAACCATGAAATTTCTGTACATTACACACACTACAGATGTGTACAGGTGATCAGCTCAGGGTTTCTGCGACACACACCATGACCACGTCCTGTGTTATGACACTCTCTGTATTCAGGTTTAAACCTGAAGTGGGCGTGGCCTAAACCAGAGTCTTTTTTAAAATCCTGCTCACGCAGTTATTATTTTTATCGTACCTACCTACGATATTTCCTAACAAATTTAGTTTCCTAAAAAAGAAACAAACTAGTATCGTGATTTAAACAAACGAACAAACGAACGAACAACAGACGAGAATAGTAAGCCTTGTGTTCGTATCTGTCTAGAACACATTATTTGTTCATTCTGGATAATGTATTCATATTCGGTTCCATCTCTGCTCTCCACACAGAATCCCCGCATAAACAAAAAGCAAGCGTGAGAATTTGATTAGAGGAGCAGGAGCTCTGCTGCATTATTAACTCGCCCGGAGAAGTCAGACTTTACCGAGTGATTAGCGAAGAGCTAGAGGCTTCACCAAAGCCACACTCTCTGTAGGTTTATTACTATTTTTATCACAAGCCTGAAATCATCTTTGAAGTAAAGAAAGCACTCCGTGTGATGCAGGAAAATAATCAACCACAGGGCGGTGTGATGAAGCAGAGTTACTCTTACCATCCTGAAGTTGATTGTTTTCCTATAACAGCATGTCCCCAACTCACAGCCACCAGCAGGCAACAAGTGGGTCCAAAACAAGTCACTGTTCAATGACAAAAGGTTTTAGCTGATGGACACAATTTGGAGACTCCTGTCTATGAACCAGGAGACCGTGTATGGTTATAAAAAACAAAACTCATGCCTTACTACATCACTTCTCTCACAGTTAGCAATGATAAAGTAAGCGATAAATCATCAGCGCTTATGCTTAAGCTCTTCCATGTCTCATTTCTCAACACTGTCCTTCCTGGTCCACTTGATGAAGCAACCCCAAACGAAACCCAGCCACCCCGTGCGCTCGGTTTTTTTTTCTCCAGACTTCCATCACAACTCTTCATCAACTGAGAGGGTTGAGGAACACTGCTGCGTCGAGAGATCCTGGACTCCGGCCTCATCAGAGACTCTCACTCACTCCATGCTGACCATCCAGCCAGGGGTCAATCTGGGGTCAACCTTAAATGTTGATTTTGTTTTTGGTTCACTCACAACCAACACATTTTCTTGAACTTCACCTCTGGAGAAGGCTTCAAGCTCCGCCCACTTCACAACCACTTCATGTCATATACTCCTGAAAAGCTGTCTTTATTACGATCATTTATTATGATATACACATCGATTTCCTTTTGTGTGGAAACACATTAAACCACATTGAACTTTTCAAATTCTCACAGAGGAATTTCCCAAGAAATAGTTTTATAACAGCTCGTAGTGTTTCATTGATTAAATGACAAGAAAAAGATTTTCCAATAAACTGTTCTGTAAAAGTCTTTCTCTCTAAGTAGTTTAATTCTAACATCATCCAAATTTCTGGTTTTATGAAGTATGCAAATTTACACATGTTGAATTCAACGAAACCTTATTTGCATAAATAAAGTCACAAATGAAATGAAGATTAATTCTGATATGTGTTGTATTTTTTTTTTTTTTATAAAGTACCCTAGCTACCTGCAGTGTATCTACATTTACACCTGTTACAGAGGTGCTGTAATAAACTGAACCCCATACACAGACTTGATGGTTCGGAGTTGTGGATGCCTGTAAGAAGTGGCTCGGCTCTTCGAGGTTCCTGATCACATTCGGTCATAAAGTGGTCCATCATTGTTGTAGCTCCATCATTTAATTAACGTCTCATCTGTTCAATGGAAGACTTTTAGTGGACTTACCCTAATAGCTCTTGAAATATCTCTTGAAATGTCCCTTCCCTGAAAGCTCTGCTTGTCCTAATGCAAGCTACTCACTGATATCATTTAGATCTTATTTTAGGAGAAGCTCTCTTTCCTGGCAGACGCAGGAGAAAGCCGTGTAAATTATGCATGAAAAATGTAATTTAACCCGCAGTCCACTAATTCAGCTCAGGGAACCATGAATTATAGGGAAAGTGTTTTTTATAGGGATACAATCAGGCTGTAGTTCAGCAGTAAAAAAAAAATCTCCTAACACAGCTGTTTTGATGCAAATCGATTGATTGATTGATTTAAACACTTCCATGTCAATTTTAAAAATATTTATATATTTCTAAAATGTGTCAAAGTATGTTAAAGGCAGAAAACAACAATTTTAGCCAAAATTTTTTGCAATAATTTTAGCCATTTTGTCTTAAAGCCAGTGTTTTAGTCTTCTTTAGAATTCAAACACAACTGACACACCGATGGGTTTTCCCAGACCGCCTCAAACACGAGGTTGCACACATGAAAAATCCTCTTGGTGTTCCTCACAGTGAAGAGATTCCAACACAGAAGAGAAAGACAGCCGTTGACCTGCACGTAATCGATATAAAATCAGTTAAAATGGCAGATACGTTTAAACTGCACAGACAAGAAGCTGGAGTGTGTGTGTGTGTGTGTGTGTGTGTGTGTGTACTGGGTTTAAAAAGCTGCCGCTCATCTCTTTCAGTTACGGCGTAGACATTAGAAAACTGGAATCATGTATTACGGTCAGATCAGACTGAAATTGAATTAAAGGTATGTTTAGTGATAAATTGGGGCCGTGTATAAGGAAAAGCCCCATCAAAGGATCATCAGTGTTTTGGGACTGCTTTGTGCCTGGTGATTGAGGAGCTCTCGTGAAGATTGATGAGATCATGATTTCTGCCAAGTACCAGAATAATTCAAGCCAAAACATTGTTGCCTCTGCCAAGAGTTGACCATAGAGATGCATCCAAATCAGCACAGGAATGGAACAAAAATTAATGTTTCACAATCAGACTCCAGACTCCAGACTCCAGATCTGAACCCTATTGAAAAACAAAACAAAACAGTGGTCCATGTTGAATATTTCCATGTTGAATAAAAACTTATGAATGTTTCCATGTTGAATTAAATCTTAAGAATGTTAAGGAGCTTGAATTCTCTCCAGATTCATCAGACTTCATCATTCATTAATTGTAATGGCTTCTGTAATTTTAAAACAAAAGTTTTACAAGTTGAAGTAAAACCGTATATATTTCCATACGTTTAAGCTCAAAATATTGCTTACTGCTTATGGTTATCATTTTATATAATTTTTTTTTGAATGAGATCATTTGAAAGTTAGCGAGAGTCCCATGAAGCACCATGTGAGGGAACACGGTTACACTGGAGCAAATAATGGAGAGCAGAGAGAACCTGATGATGCTTTTTTATGATAGAAGAAAGAAGATGCAGAGGATCCATGGAGAATTACGTTCCTCAAGCTTCTCACACATGATCACAAAAAGGTGCATCAGGTACAATTGAAGGTCTATCAGTTACAAGTGAAGTACAAATGATGTTTGCTGCTGTTCACAGGAAATCCCACAAAGCTCCCTTTAAGGAAGCGAGAAGAAGGCCATTATTCTTATAAAACTCCTGTGTGGATAAAGGTTCTCATCACAGCAGATGCTCAGACATGCTTGAAAGTATCAAAGCATCTGTGATTGCTGAGAAAATCACATCACCATACCCCCAAACTAGTCTTCAACAGGGAGATCTGCACTAAAATTGTGTAGTGTGCATCCAGCTTGGTTGGAGTGAGCGACATGAAAATGTTGAGCAGAGTTCAACTTTATGCAAATCAGCAGCAAAGCTAGGTGAACTTGAGGAATGGAGGTGTGCTTATTTTCTCCCTCACTGTAAATCATTATCTGTGGATTTTGGTTCCACATACTCTCTCCTACCCACAGCTCATAGTTCCTGAACCAGTCGGTGATACTCACTGCAGTGCTGCGGGCTTGAGGTGTTTGATTTATCCAAAATAAACAGGCAGCAGAAATCTTGAAATATTCACAAGACTTGAAAATGTTTAGTTTTAGCAAGAAGACATCTGATTTGTGGTCAAATGGGTGGCTTTACATATGTTCTGTAGTGAGCCTGAGAGGATGTGTGTGGATATCGCACTAGTCCATCTAGTCCATGAGTAAGACCATGGTATCTGTCAGTAAACTACAGATAGGAGCTTCTACAAGTGACCAGTGCAGAGCGATTTGAGTGAAAATATCTCTGCTTGCTCAAATAATGCCTCAGCCCTTAGCACTGGAGTCCATCTTGTGTACGTTTAGCCTTGCTCTTAAAGATGGGGGTGGAGTAACACGGCCTTTGGGGCTTTGTCTATAACAAGACTGAGAGATGGGGCATGAAAACACAGCCTTCAGCCCACAGTTCTCTCTCAGGCATCTGATAGTGATCAGTGATTGGTCATCTGAAAAAGCGGTGATCAGTGATTGGTTTTTGGAAAAAACAGTGATCAGTGATTGGTCGTCAGGAACAATGGTGGTAAGTGATTGGTTGTCGGGATCAATGGTGATAAGTGATTGGTTGTTGGGATCAATGCTGATAAGTGATTGGTTGTCGGGATCAATGCTGATAAGCGATTGGTTGTTGGGATCAATGCTGATAAGTGATTGGTTGTCAGGATCAATGCTGATAAGTGATTGGTTGTTGGGAACAATGGTGATAAATGGAGATTTGATACAAACAAAGAAATGTGTCTTACATTTTTGAGTAGAGTAAGAAACCAAAGTCTACCTTACAATGAAAAGTTCAACCTCCTGGACCCTGATGCATCAAATTCATTCAGTACTTGCTCTGAGTTTATTACAAAGTCTCTGTGAATGTTCATTAGTGCCAATCCTGTGAGCCGACTGCTTCTTAAGTATGTTTTTAAACGCCTGAAACAGGTGAACGAGCGTTCTGCAGAAGCAGTGGAGACAGGCATTGTAAGAAGGACTTGCAGTATGGTGTGTGAAGATTTGGATACGTATCAGTGGTGTCCTTCAGTAGTGTGCGAATGTCACTGTTGGCTTGCGTTGTGCATTTGTGTCTCCAGAGTTCTGACTCAACATCCATCAGCCAGTTCAACACTGGCCATCACTGACTGGTATTCCTGTTTAATGTCATTCCACAGTTCTTCCATTAGCATGGCAAGTTTGTCAGGCATTAGATACTGTGCTTTTAGTCGAGGCAGGGTGCAGCACAATCGATCATGGAATTCCGTACGTAGATGATCTAAAAATGGAAGGAAAATATCCGCCAGTACTCCTCAGGCGTGGCGGCTGGAGTGTTTGATCACATAGATTGAGTGCTCACATGTCAGGGCATTTAGGGCTTTACATCAAGGAGCACAGTTTAGAACATCAGCACTGACTGGGCCAGTATACTGCGAGCATACACACTGTGCTCTGTGCAAGCTGGCATTACTGTAGAGTGGGCATTACCCTCCCCGCCTGACGCCTGCTGCATGTCCGTGTGTATGCATTGGTTTCTTCTTGGTCCAGTGTGTGTGTTGGCTGACTTTTAGGTCCGGTGTGTGTTGATCCTTGATTCTTGCCAACTCAGGTGAAACTGTAGTCCAGACTCATTTGCTTCATCTGCCATGTTTTTAATTTCATCTTTGGATATATGTGAGCTAAAAAGTTCAGATATTGTATGCTGCTTGGTTTTATTTTTTTAAACATAGTTAAATGAGAAACTGTCACAAAACATTCTCCTTAAATCGCAGAAAAGACAAACATGACAAGAGAAGGGTCTCGTCAATCACATTTTTCAAAAATAATTGTTGTTTCCTAACAGGTTTGTCTAAAACTCATACCGCCTCGTCTTCGTCTTTAATTGGTTAAGCGAACAGATTGTCCCACTCCAAACTCACGCCACTGGTTCAGCCAGAATATGATAGGTTTCCCCACATTTTATCTGGTTTGTAATTTTTTTCCAATGTATTTTTATTTAGTGTGTAATTTAAATTTTTTTTTAATGTGTGTAATATTTTTTCCAATGTATTTTAACATCCAAAAATTTACATCGCCTTTCCTGATTTAGAAATGATGTTAAAAAATTCATATTGAAATACTGGTGATGTCAGCGTACAAGCAGGAGCACCACTGGGAAAAGTGATTAGTCATTGGGAACAATGATGGTAGATGATTGATTGTGGGGAACAATGGTGATACGTGATTGGTCTTTGGGAACAATAGTGATCAGTGATTAGTCATTTGGTACATTGATGATAAATGATTGGTTGTGGGGAATAATGGTGAAAAGTGATTAGTTGTCAGAAACAATGGTGATAAGTGCTTGGTCTTTGGGAACAATGGATTCCAGATCACAAATGAATAAAAAAAATAAAACAGTCACTACTCTCACCATATTAAGCACCAGGAGAATGACAAACTGGTAGTTTAGCATCAATGTATATTACTTTAATTTCTAAAGGTGTACTTCTAAAAAAAAAAGCCTGATGTTTTTAAGAAAATTTAAAACTGAAAAGTGCCTAGGCTCTCACTTTTAGTCTGCAAAAAGTTAGCAAAATTTACGTAGTCAAAACGCGAAACTTGCCCCTGTCCTTCTGTCAAATTATGATGCATGATATGTCCCAAGTGATGATGTATGGTACTCATAATCAAAGAAGAAGAAGAAGAAGAAGAAGGAAAAGAGAAAATCCTGTAACAGATGAAGAAACAGCCTTAGGAGAGCAGAGGAAGTCATTTGGAGATTTGTTGAATAGTGATAAGATCCCTGGCACTGTATTTGGCCAACGTGACAATATGATATCATTAGCATGAATAATTATGTCTCAATACGTTATTTACGTTTTCTGAGAATATCATTATAATTAATTACACAGACCGAAACTTTTATTTTAGTTTTGCTGATCTCCATGTGAGAAGAACAGAAATCTCTGGATAAGACTAAAGGGAACTAATGGATAATGAATTTGAATATTTACATAATTTAAGATGCACAAGATTATAAAAAGGGAAGAGGAGTTCGTGAGAGGAAACTTGAATGAAACATCATGAAAGTTTGAGGTTAGGGTGAAGGGTAGCCAGGATCAGGATTAGAAAACAGTTACACTTCTTGAATATAAATTAAAAGAAGAATATTCTGAATACAGAATACTCAGTGCTTAATTTGTAAAACATGCTGTTTTATTTAAAAAATATATAAATACAGGATATAGCTGTAATCTATCGCATTGCATATTTAAAAGGGGCAATTTGAAGTACATTTATTTATTTATTTTTTTGGGGTGAACTGCGATAGAAAACGTGTAGTGATCAACTTCTACCTGTTGATCTAAAAATTTTAGATGGAAATACACCATAAAGATCATTTCATCATTTCTTACTTTATTGTTTAAATCTTACAATATCGACAAGTTGCAGAAATTGCCCTTTCAGCTATTCTTAATAAAATAAAATAATTCAACATTCATTAAAAGCTTTTTCTCTGACATCTAATTGCTAATCGCAAATCTATGATCACTAGATAACTAAAATCATTATTACTTTATCTAATGACATTTTTAGAAAGCTGCAGAAACCGTGTGAACTGAAATACTGAATTCTTCCAGGATTTATTAATGATTTTATTTACTATTAACCCATTTCCTAAAAAGGCAAATCCAGTGAAGTTAAGGATTAGAGAACTATGTTCTTATTGGTTTAACGTGCGAAGTAAGAGCGCTATCTGCGGTGTTAGAAAACTGGATGTGGAAAGTCATAGCAAAGGAAATAAGCATTAAGTGAGTGATGAAGGTCAATATTTTTAGCCTACGCTGAGGATGAGGTTCGTACAGGTCAAAGAGAACAAGAGCTCTGGGATATGACGAGGGTTTTTTTAGTGAACGAGGCCAAAGGAGTGGGTCTGGAGATCAATACTTATAAACCGTAATACGTTCCTGCACAAGGGCAAGAAACAGGCTACAAATATAGTTCTTTTCAAACAGAGTGAAGGAAGACAGGTTTTTACACCAGTGGATGAAAAAGAGGGTTTAAAAGCTCCCTGATTGAAGATGATTGCTGTGTCAGTGTAAAGACAGACAGGCTTCAGTTTGACACACCACTGTCATAAGGTGAGGTAATCATTTTACAGTATTTCTCTTTCCATCATAAATAGACTTTGTTTTCTTTGCTGTCAAATGGAATATGATGTAACAAAAAAGCAGGAGACGATTTAAAAATGAAAAATAAAAAGTCTAATATGATGATACTGTACAGGAATGAGAAAATGGCACACACTGAAATAAATCTAATGGGAGTCTAGTGTATTTAATGATCACATCAATCACTGTGAATTTGGTTTAATTTAACAAAATGGCTTCCACACTCATTATTCAGCAGCACACAGAATAGCACTTGATCCAGCACATCCTGTTATTTTACAGTTTATTATTTTTATATCAAACTCTGACAGTTAGTGGAGCCACGAGACACTAAATCGAGGTGATGAAATCGTAATGTGTGTGTGGGATGCAGGAGATTTTTTCACACTTTCAATTCTTGAGTTTATTTATGATTTCTTGAATTAATAACATAATGCAGATGTTTGTGTTAATTCAGAATGTTTGAAGGATAATCTGACCGAGTGCTCATCTGCTCCAGAGACTCGCTTCAATAGAAACTTTAAATTCATTCATCATTTTATCCATAAATAATTAAATAATTATAATTCACTTCTCGAGATAAGTAGTTAAGACACGTCTCCTCAATATTAAATATAAACCTATGACATTCTGAATTCATATGACACGCTGATTATTACAATAAAATTAGGAACGTGATCTAGACCTACTTAACGTGAGCTGTAAGCATAGCAGAGGACATGTTTCGTCAGTGTGTCCATTACACCACGGGTGTGTTCTCTTCAGAGAAGTGTGCATTAACCAATTAACCAAAACATGGGCAAATTCATTCATTCTGAAACTCATGTGTAGCTTAATGAAAGCACAAGTGGTGATGCACGAAGTACAATCTCATGACCTTTTGTATTGCCCTCAGCACATCATCACACATAATAAAAATCAACTGCAATCAGCCTTATTATATTCACTGATATATTAAACAGCTATCAGTTTCCAGTTAAGTTTATTTGAATCCTTGCCCACTTCTTATTAGTATATTATCATGTTAATCTAAATTGTAGTATTTATTGTCTCTTGCTTCTGTGCTTCATCGTATTCCAACTGACAGGAAAAGGAAAATGTTTTGCCAGGAAAAGCTCTTGAAAAAAGCGCACTACAAAAACAGGGAAAGTGCTTCATTTTAGAGGCATTGGTCTACGACTGAAGCGTAACAGAGAAACTCTTGTACTGTGAGTGCAGATGTCAGAGGCGTACACGGCACACAGGTGATTTTAACTAAAAAAACATCAACTTAAGAAGGTGCGTAACCCGACTCTGAATACAAGGAACTTTCCCCCAGTCACCAGTGCTCGTACTGTGTTGAAGTGTATGAATCTATCCCTCCTTTGTATGTTTGTGCCGCTCTGCATCACGTTCTGACCTGTGCAAATGAACACAAAGACACCCAAAATCCTCAACATCCTGGTCTTATGCCTTAATGTTGCACCTGATTCATAATCATGAATATGGAAGAACTTAGCACTTTCCCTCTATTAGCACTTTTTCTCGTTATTTAGATGTTTTATGTCAGTTTACCACAAGTTGGCAAAACCAAATGAGATTTTGAAAGCAATGTAATGGAGTGACACATGAGGTGTAATTTATTGGGCTATAGATTGAATTAAATTTGATTAAAATTTTAACCCGAACTCGGGACATTCCCGCTCCCTGCTAGCAGAGGTCACCGTCACTGGAGTACTAGCGCCACCTCTGCTATCACTTCCTATTTAAGTGGAATATTTAAGCGGTTCATGTGCACTAGTTCACTGCGAAGTCTTGCCATTCCTAGTGTGTGTGAGTTCTGAGTTCTTGCAGTTTTTTTTCTGGGTTTTGTTTGTGCAGTTCCTCTTTGGCCTTGTTTACTCCATCGACTGGGTTTCTAACCTGCATAATGACTTTCATCCTGGATCACGTTTCTACTTTGTTTGCCAAGATCTGTATAAAAACCTCTTTGCACTGATCCTAGCTCTGCGTCTGAGTCCTTCCCATCTGTTACAGTGAAATTCATATTTTTTCTGTATTCTAGTGGCTTTTAAGCTATAAAGAGTTGCAAGGACCTTCCAATTTTTTACAGGCTGTTTGAAATAACAAACTTGTCGAGGCATTTTCAATGTGTATTCGACTGTAAAAAGTCCAGTGCAAGAAAAAACACAGGATTCTTCCCAAACCACATTATATCATTCCTTATATCATCGCAACTATTATGAGTAGCGAGTGACGATGGACTGTC
>CM040465.1:487695-498347 GCA_022758105.1 Pangasianodon gigas | reverse complement strand
CAGCAATGTGACGACACACACATACACACGCTCCAAGACCTTCCCAACATTTCATACTCATATATACAGCAATGTGACGACACACACATACACACTCTCCAAGACCTTCCCCACATTTCATACTCATATATACAGCAATGTGACGACACACACATACACACTCTCCAAGACCTTCCCCACATTTCATACTCATATATACAGCAATGTGACGACACACACATACACACTCTCCAAGACCTTCACCGTCTTTCATACTCATATATACAGCAATGTGACGACACACACATACACACTCTCCAAGACCTTCACCGTCTTTCATACTCATATATACAGCAATGTGACGACACACACATACACACTCTCCAAGACCTTCACCGTCTTCCGTACTCATATATACAGCAATGTTATCGTTTCCATTCCCAACATTAGCTGGAAATATTCAGGATCTTATGCATAACTTTTTATTTTTTAATCTATTTTAAATGTATAGATTTACAAGAATTCCCAAGTGGAAGAATTTTCATAACCACGATAAACAACAGATGAATTATTTCCGGTTAATGAATGACTCGAAGTAACCAGGTTAAACGCTTTTTTCTGGATTTTAAAGCGAGTTCTTTTGTATTTGCTAACATTAAAACCACAGTGTGTTCTGTTTCAGTGTTGTCCTCGATAACCTAAGTATTTGTGTTATTAATAGCCGAGTGAGGTAGCTATTAGCCAGAGAAGCAATCAAGGGCCTCTCATCGTGATGCTACCACCACCATGCTTCACACGCACACATACACAAGTGAGTCTCACGTTGATTATACACACACACACGTGTACTGTACATGCCTGAGAATTTATGCTGTTGATTTCGGCTCATCCTTGATCACCACGATACGACCAAATAATATCTTTTACGGACGATGTGAGGACAGAACACCATGGCAACAACAATTTGTATAAACATGGTGTTTATGTAAACATTTTTTTTGTTACAAGTTACTCGCGTAAACAACATATTTTTACACATTATTTATATACATACGGTATTTACTACATAGTGTTTGTGTAAACAGTGTATTTGTTGTGAGGTATTTGTACAAACAAGGTATTTGTAGAAGTTATTTGTGTAAACAAGGTATTTGTAGAAGTTATTTGTGTAAACAAGGTATTTATTACATGGTATTTGTGTAAACAAGGTATTTATTACATGGTATTTGTGTTATTGTTTACATGGTATTTGCATAAACAGGGCATTGGTGTAAACATGTTTGTGTAAAGTTATTTATTACAAGATATTTGGATAAACAACTTATTTGTGTAAAGAACGTATTTATGAAAACTTTGTCTTTTTACAAGACATTTGGGTAAACAAGGTGTTTATTACAAGGTGTTTTTACGTAAACAACGTAGACGTTTCCAGGCACAATAATGTTCCAGCGTAGTCTTTACTCCTTTAATGGGTTCCTCGGCTCCTGAGGCTCAGCATGAGTTTAATTCCTCATCATTAATCTCTCCCGCTCCCACACGCCTACGTCGTATAATACTAAAAACCATAATTCCACTTTACATTATTTAATTCCGATCGTCATAGTGTTTTTTTTTTCTTTCTTCAGACTTAGCGAGCAGAACAGCAGAACCTGTCCCGCTCTGCTCCGGAGCTCTGTCTCCTGATCGGAGAGAAAACAAACCAAAACAAAGACGAAAAGCTTTTGCATGTTTATGTGCAGCGCTGCTCTGCGCTGACGGCGTGGCAGCTGGATCTCTGCTTTTTTTGGAGATTGATCTCATTTTTTCTGTGTGATAATCTAACAGTCCGGTGCTGCAGATCACTCACACTGCGCGAGTCTGGCTCAGCTTCCTGCCTTCACTTAATAAAAATGGAAACAATGGAGGACAGTTCATCAGAGAGAGAAAGCTCCACTGATCTTTATGAGGCTGCTGTGGTTTAAACCGCCTTGCTGCATGTGTGTGTGTGTGTGTGGTTCTGAATGCCCATGTGTGCGCAGCAGCTTCATGCATCACTTCACACCGCGAGCCGTCAGGGGAATTAATTCGTGACCTCTTTTTCGGGGCCCGACGTGTCCGACGTGGCCGCTGATTAAAACTGGTTCTGAATCATGAGCTGAATGATGGACGTGAGGAAGTGCGAGAGAGAGAGAGAGAGAGAGAGAGAGATGGAGCGTTTGCCTAAAAATAAACTCAGGACGAACATGAGAAAGAACACGCGGCTACGGTTCAATCCAAATATTTCAATTTGTAGGTGATTTCAGAAAACTTTCTACAAAAACTTTCTCTTTTGCGATTCAGGTATATTGAATTTCACCTCATATCTAAAAATCCATTTTCCAAATCTTTAATATTTAAGCTCTTTCCTCACGTTTCTCCTGCTACCCATGATGCATTGCTCTTATCTTCCTCTCTCTTCCTCATACACTGTGTGATTTCAGCCTAGAGAGTTTTATTTTTTTGTCCATTAGCATGATTCCTTTACGTTTCTCCATCTGTAGCTGTGACTTTAATCACAGATTTCTCTCAATTTCTGATCCAGACTTTCTCGTCGGCCATCTTTGGTTACTTTTTATTTCAAATGTCAACCTTACCGTAGAACTCTAACGTTACGGACACGGGGATTTAAAAAAAAAGAAAAGTCATAACTGTATATTGAACTTCTCTGATTGGATTTTTAAGGAACTCGTATCTTTTATCCGTGTCTCACTCTCAGCTCCGGTTCGCTCAGAGGAGCCGTGTTATTTATTTCATTATTTAATGACAGCAATAAGGGTGAGGATGGACTTGGGCTGGTCAGGATTATTATTTAATTCCTAATTTATTATTTATTCCTGTTTTACACCACAGCGCTGGTGAATTCTGGATTGTGATTGGTCAGATTAAACCACAGATTTATATCTAACGCATTATGGTTTCTAACAGCTTATTCACAGGGACGTGTACAGCGAACGCTCCACTGATAATAAACAGAGGAAAAAAAGGTGTGTAATCTTTGGAGATGGTTATATTTAACATTTATGGAAGGAGTCTCCAGTGTCAGAGTGTTAAAGCTGTAACTTCAGGACAGAGGAGTTTACGCTTTGCGGTTTCTTTTCTCTAAGCTAAGAGAGAGCTGAAGAGAGAGAAAAACGAGAGGCTGGTGAAGGGACGACTGTTTATAGCTGATACGTGAGAACAGGAACTAACTCCTTTCACCGACATTCTATCAGATAAAATGTACGATTCTTTAATAAATAAAATTAGTAATAGTTGGCAAATTGCTGTGGTATAAGAGGAATACTTTTCTTATACTTATTTCCTCAACAGTTAGCAGTGTACTTAAATAATTATTGCAAGTAAAGCGTAGATCACAACAGGACGTTCTCCCGAAGCTGAAGGAGGTGAAATCAGAGCATATGTGAAGAAGAATTCAGGATAAATATATAAATATATATATTATAAACTCTTATATAAACTCTGTCCATGTGATGTCACAGCCATAATCTCTATCTATACTGTGCAAGTGAAAGTACACGCGAATCTTATTTTAAAAAATATTTATAAAATTAAATTCTCCCTGAAAGGTCAGCTGACAAAATATGCATCGGTTTCATTGACGTTAAGCTCGTGTAAATGTCACATCAATCACGCTGGCATTGCTCAACACTTTTACAACTTTAGCCTTTACATCCAGGATCATAAGCCAAGAACCAACTTAGGAGAGTAACTCAGGCTCGAAAGTGTGCAAAGCGCGCTCTGATAAAGCGGACTCTTCCGTCTCTCTGATATATGGCGGCCATTTTGCAGGACAACACGCTTAAATGTCACCAGGTTGAGTCTCTCTGAGGCTCGAGCGCAGCACAAAGGCTTCCTTTATCACTCCTGTGGCTAAAAATAACCTGAAACACCATTCAGTCCTGTGTATCGGGATAGAATATATACCGCTCTTCATTTGGTACATCACGATCCTACAGAGGAAAAAAAAAGGTTATGGAATGGAAGTGTGCTAACTCTCTAAAATATAGCAATGTATCCTTGATATCTATTTGATTAATTTATTTACTTGTGTATTTTTGAGTATTTAAATAAAAGCGGGTCACTGATCAGCCTTATTCGAGTAGCTGCGCTTTAGTTGTATACTTTTGATGAAGTCGTCCTCCTCTTCATTTTCATCATAAAATATGTAAAATTTTCTGTTATTCTGTTATAAACTACATCATTTTGCTGCACACAAAAAAATCTGAACTAAATCTTCGATATTGAAAATTTTAAACAAAATATTTTAGCATTGCTCAATCTCATTTTTGTTATTATACCATATGATAAAGGCTCCAAATTACCCGGAATAAAAATAAATGTATTAATTATTACTAATTATTATTAATTAATTCCTGTCTATTTATATGAATACTATTTATCAGTAATTGCACCCTTATTATTATTATTATTATTACAGATTTAATTTCAGATTAAGACTTCTGTTATGCAGCAGTTATAATCATGTGGTTTACGTCGTTTATTCCGAACATTGACGCAGAAGTGTTTAATGTCTCAGGTGAAAAGGTGGATGATAGTGAGGAGGAGTGGAGTAATGACACAGGAAGTGAGGAAAAGTCGGTTTTATTAGACGTAGACACGCACAGGAGACGGGTACGAGCTCAGAGGAATGTTCAGATTAACTATAAATTCCTACCTTTAATTAAATCAGAACTCTCTCAGGGAGAAAATCATTTTGAAAGAACGAAAGTGCAGACCAGTAGAAGATAGCAAAAAAAAAAAAATCCTGGCTGCAAAGAGTTAAATACTCCCAAAAAATACTGACTAAAATAATTAAACACTTAATAAAGCTCTTTCTGTTGTTGTATAGTGTTCTTATATGGCTACTTACCCCAAAATAAATGAATTAATTCATTCATTAAATAGAAAAATAGGACATTTGAATTTTTTAAGTCATCTGAAATAATAAAACTTAATATATTTCTTTGGATTAAACTTTGTGGTTGATTATTTTCATATAACAGCATGACACGGGGTGTTTTATTCCTTACATATACGTATAGTATACATGCTCATTAATATTCATAAGCAGAGCTCATCATGTTGAATGCTTCTGAAAGTTAATTAGAAAATAAAGAGGCTAAATATTCTTGAGAAAATGGGAAGTCGGTCACTGAGCTAACATTACCTTATTGTGGTAAATTAGCTAGCTGGTATCTGGCGCTACGAAAGGAGAAACGTTCTGAACATCAGTACAGATAAATCAGCGTTTAGTCGCAGTCGTGCTGCAGAGCGAGTGTGTAAACACAGTAATTCTGCAGATGAATCATCATGTAAGCTGATGTTACTGTAACACGACCTGCTCTCAGCTGACATACACACACACACATACACACACACACACACACACACGCCTGGAGATGAGAGCAGTGATTGGTTCAGTGTGTGAGTGATAATGGAGAGGTGCTTTGATCTCATTACTGTTGGATAACAACGCTGCAGTAATGAAAAAACAGGAAGGTAGAGTAGGAGGATCTCTGATAACAAGCGGCCGAAGACAAGAGGAAAGGAGACAACAGGGTTAATGACCAGCTAATTAAGGGCTGAACACAGTACAGGTGCACACATTAGGGCAACAAACCAATGACAAAACAAAGACTGGGGACAGTAGAAACAGCAGGAACCGTGACTCACACCGAGACGGGAAATTCATGACTGTATTACTTCTGTGCTTCATTGTCCAGCTGCTTGTTAAAAAAAAAAAAAAACACTCCCGTCCAATCAGGATAGGCAGCTGTGCGTCACATGACGTAAACCCCTGGCTGACATCCAGTCAGTTCGAGCAGAACTTCCATCTGCCTTTCCGTGTGTAACCTAAATGGAGAAAGTTGTCATGTTAATAAAGAAAAATTCAGATAAAGGCTGATGAAAATGGCCGTTTGGCCGTCGCTTCAAAAACATTATTAAACAAAATTAACATAATGTAATTTTCCTCTTCAGAATATCCAGTCTCAGAAGAACATCAGTTTGACATTATCATCCTTTCAGGCGTTCCACAACACTAATTGTAAACAATAAATGGATAAAATGTATGACATCACTCTTTAACGAGTAAAAAATAGTATCGTTGTAATCATTTATGGAGGCAGTCTCTGTTATCTTAATTAAAAATGAATTAGTTTTTAAATTTCTGTTAATTAAAGAATGTTGCACTTTTTTAAAAAAAGGTTTTATTTACATTTAATGTTATGGAGCTTAATTATTTTTTGGCAAAGGCTGGTGAGGGAACGACTTTTTATATCTTTAATCATTAATAAATTAAAAATTGTTGGCAAACGTCTGTGGTATGGAGGAATAAAACACTTGGGGACGTGCTGTAATCGGAAAATAAGAAAAACTTACAGGTGGCAGCAGTAACGCCGCTTCATCACACCGCACTGGTGTTGAACAAACGGATGTTGTAATGTTCCTCATCGGATGTAAAAGATATTATTATTATTATTATTATTATTATTCTGGTTAGACTTTATTTTCCTCTCGATATGTTTAACTGTGAGGCGTGAGTCCTATCATTGCTTTGTTACCTGATTGTGTTCACCTGTTCTGTGTTTACACCTTGATTAGTTTGTCAGTGCGTCTTAACAAGAAAAGTTTTCAGTGACGTCACTTCTTCCTGCTGCGTTCCTCGGCTTGGTGCTGACACTTTACTGTTATAGCTGTGTAATACATCACCTGGACTAAATTCACCCCAAACACACTGTGTTACACACACACACACACACACACACACACACACTGCGTCACAACGCGATGTCATGAGCAGCGTGCTTGCTTTGTAACGCTGGACGCTGTCTCCACGCTAACCTTTCCTCTGCAGCACCTTCTCTGAGGCCTACCTAATGATATCCGAGCAAAGCGGATTATTTAAGAGATTGATCTGTGCAATTCAGAGTTTCGTCTGACTGTGAAGGTTTCAGGCAGGTTCAGAAGCTAAAAACAGATAAAGCAGGACCTTCTCAGATTTCTAATTGTTTCTTCTCCTCTACTTCCTTGTGCAGTGGACACATCAGTGGACGAGCAGATTTCGTGTCTGGACTGTTAATTTGTTTTTTACTCGTAGTTTCCCAGTGGACAAGAAGCTTCAACAACCAGAGAAAGAAAGCAAAGTCAACTCCTTATTGACTTTCACAGCAAGTTTACATTTGCTGTGTGTGTGTGTGTGTGTGTGTTTGTTTAAACATAATTCAGAATCAGGAAGGTTTGTGGAAACACTGACGAACCCGAGCGCAAGGCCGTCACATAACTCTGCTGTTTACTCACAACATTCACAAACATGATGCGCTACATGATCATAAACTCGTTCGTTTCTCTTACTCTGTATTAAAACACTTAACTACCTTAACTAGCTCACTGTACATTAATAGCTAACAATAACCGAGCGAAATAATAATAACTCAATAATAATTGGGGAAAATCCAGAAATAGTAGTCAGAATATTATGCAGTGGAGAAGACAGGTTTATAAATCCATAATCATAAACATGGTAAACCTGACGAACAGACAAGATCAAAGCAGGAAACACACGAAACGAGGAATTTGCGCTAGTAAACAAGGCTTGGATTAACGATACAAAAGACATCGCAATGCTACCAAGAAACATCGTGGTTTAAATAGACAAACAAATCAGGGAGTAACACGGAACAGGTGAACACAATCAGATAACAAAGCAACGGCAGGAAGGTGGGTTGGAGACAGGACCAAAACAGAAGCACATCATCGTCTGAATTAATGCGCTTACCATGTTAGCTAGCTAGCCATATGTTAAATATTACAATAGCTACCACTTTTTAAGCGTCTATTAGTTTTCCGTGCACAAAACATGAGACTGCTATGCTGCACATAGCCTAGCTAATTGATTTATTTTTTATCCACACCTGTGATGGAATTGTGTTCCTGTCAGAATCCTCAAGAATTAAGAACGTCACAGTTGAGGTGTAAAATCAATACGTATGTGCGTGAAAGAACGGCAAACAGTCCTGTTATTAGCGAAGAGTGAGCGATAAACAAACTGAAAGCCCGAGTGCATGATGGAGGTGCTGAGAATATCGCTGTAAATTACGCCTCTGTAGCAGCCAAATGCTTCCAATTATCAGATGCATGGCCTAACGATCACACCACGCAATTAAGACGCCGACTGTCTCGTCACACCAGCGGGTACTTATTAGAAGCATCTCACAAAGCTTTTAGCGAGGTGCGAGACAAGCACGACCACAAACAGCCATGCTAACAAAGCCACGCCAAAGACGACAGAGAAGAAAAAAAACATTAAAGTTAAAAATAAATGAGCCTCCAGCCTCTTTACTTCCTGTTACATCTCCATTTTCCCCTCAGCGTTCATGAGTGCTTCCATGTTTATGCTAATTGAGCTGATTTTCATACCAAAGACCTAATGCTAATGCTAAGTCGTTGGAGGTACCGCCCTCTGAAAACAAACGCCTCTCCAGGCATTGCTCATTTTATTTATATATTTATTCCTCTTACATTCGCACACCACAAACAGTTTAGCGAGAGAGCGAGGTCATTCCTGTCGTGATTAGCGGCTTGATTTGTCCTCTGCACTTTTCAATTACGGCTTGTAGTGCGCGTGGAAAACAATCATTAGCATACGAGCAAAGCATCAAGTGCTACTTCATCTGCTAGGCCAAGGGCGTTATTATTCTTATTAACGCTCCCAGGTTCATGATCCCACCGTCACCATCAGGAAAATGAACGACAAGCACTAACCGCACGCTGCAAACATTTATTTATTTATTTATTGACCAGCATTTTAAAAAAAATTTCTTTATTAAATTTTTCTCCATGGAATAACGTGTGTAGAGATTACACAAACGTTCGCCACAAGTTAAAAAAATATATTATCAAATGTCTTTAAGGAGCCGGGGAGTGAAAATCAAATTTTTTTTCGAGCTTTATAAGAGTAAACACATCTTTAATCCACGTATCACGTTTATGGGTGAAACATGTTTCCACTTCAATATAACGAGACGTCTAAATAATAAAGCTGTAAAGGCCAGTGCCTTTTGCAGCGACGCTGGAAATGACCAGCAAAGTTAATAAACAAATACATGAACCAACGAATGATTGAATAAAAGAATGAATATTTATATTTAGAAGCAATCAGGGATGTGACTAACATTTCAGAATAAATCCTCACCTTCGTTATGTATAATAAGAACGTGTCATGAATTCACTCACATCAGTGTGAAGTCTCTTTTTAAACCAAAAAGACATAGTGAAGAATGGATCAGGCAGCGGCACGGCTCTAAAACATAATTACACTGGATATGACATATACGTTTATTTGATGGTTTTGTTCCTCTTGATATCTGCACACACACACACACACACACATATATACCCCGTGTGTGTGTGTATTTGTAGATCCACCCGCAGTCAACGCACCACGAGCTCTCCGTCACGTCCGCGTCTCTGTTTCACGAATACGAGACGATATTAAACAAGCGTCCACGTGCCCTTTATCTGGATTCCTCAGGCGTTCTGTTTGAAGACCTGCGAGGAAGTCTCCTTCACTGTTTTACGCACAAGACGGCCCACGCCTACGAGTCCGAGTCAGAGGGAAAGATGAAGAGGTTACACTCTTGTTCGTTTTATATCACTACGATACAACGCTAATAAAACCTCCACACCTGGAGGAAGGCGTGAGAGCCGGAGCGTACTACTGAGTGTGTACGGATCTAAAACCAGTACAGAATGATTCTGATCTATTTAAAACGAAGACAGTTGTGTATATTTCCTTTTTTAAAACAAGTCGAACTCCAGTATACTTCAGACAGGAAGCAGAAGTGAAGCAGAATTCAGTCACAGCTCAGGAGGTAAGGGTTAAAGGTCTGTGGAATAGTGCTGGGATTTAAACACGACCTTCAGTAAGCGCTTTATCCTGCTCAGAGTGGAGGTGAATCCGGAGTCTATCTCGGGAACGCCGGGTGTGAGGCGGGAATACACACTGGATGGGACACTATACACAATCACACCCGGGGCAATTTAGCGAAGTCAATCCACCCACAGGCATGTTTTCTGGAGGAAACCGAAGAATCCGGTTGATGCATTTCACACACAGACTGATGTAGCTAAGAATTGTGTCAGTATCATGTGTTAGTCATTAATACACAATAGCACAACACGTATAAAAACAAGAAGTGACAGTACAAGGAAGCAAATTGTGGCTATATAAACATATGTGCAGATCTCATTCTCATTTATATATATATATATACACACACACACACACACACGTGTGCAAAAGTCTTAGGCACATGTAAAGAAATGCTATAGAGCAAAGATGCCTTCAAAAATAATGAAATTAAATGTTTCTACATTAAAAAAATCCTATAAAGAGCAGTAAACAGTAATAAATGAAACAAAGTCAATATTTAATGTGACGACTCTTTGCTTTAAATAAAAAATAAACAGTATCTCAGGTGCAGTGTGTGCAGTTTTATAAGGAAATGAGCTGTAAGTGTTACTGAGCATCTTGCAGAAGCAGCCACAGTTCTTCTGGAGACTTTGACTGTCGACTCGCTTCTTATTTCTGCAGCGAAACCCAGCAGCCTTCATTATGTTTTTATCTGAAAAGTGTCTCTTATGGAATCTGCTGC
>CM040465.1:449576-481513 GCA_022758105.1 Pangasianodon gigas | reverse complement strand
ACACACACACTAACTCCTCCTGCTATACACACACACTAACTCCTCCTGCTATAGACACACACTAACTCCTCCTGCTATAGATCATATCCATGCCTGAGGCTCCTCGTGCAACATTGTTGACGCTGTGGTGGTTAGGCTGGAGTTTGTACTGTACTGTAACCACACACAGACACACACATACACACACACACACACGCCCACACACATAGGTCTCTGGTCAGCTCTGGATCACTTCCTGGCCTGATCCCTGTCAGCTGGAGCTTTTGTCAAACCCCGTGCTGACTCAGGCAGAGCTGTATTTCTGGAGTAGTATCAGTCCACTGCAGTGGTATAAACACACACACACACACACACACACACACACACACACACACACTGCAGGTCTTTGACTCACACTGGCCGGAGAATTCATGTCTGCCAGCACGATTGTATACACACCTACGCTTACACACAGATGGATCATCTTTGGACCGCTTCAGCTCACCTGAGAACACATGATTAACAGCATGGGCGCACACACACACACACACACACACACACTCTATATATATATATATACCCATCATCCCATCAGATTTAGGCAATAGGGTCTCGGACAGTAATGATATTCAGGACATTTCTAACAGACTGACTAATGGACTCAGGCAGAGAGAGAGAGAGAGAGAGAGAGAGAAAGACTAACCGTGCACAAAATATGGAGATAAATCCAGCGTCTCACACTCAAAGGCACCTCCGATGTACATGCATGATTTATGAGGGCTAATAAAGCTGCGGAGGAGGAAGCCAAATACGCAAATGCACAGAAGAGAATCTTTTATTCCTTTACTGCCTGAAAAGGAAACGCAAAATAACACCGATTTTATAACGATGTAAATAAGAGGGCAGACGCCAGTTAATGGCTGGCTTCGTGTGTGTGTGTGTGTGTGTGTGTGAAATTAAAAAAAAAAAAAACATCTCACATGACACACACACTGTAACCATAACAACGCTCTCACCAAGCCTAGCTAGTATCCTAGCTTGTCCTAGCATGAGAGAAAGACAAAACCAAAAACATGATAGTTTTATACACTGTACACTTTTATATTTTACATTGTTTACTGAAAATAGGTGTATCACAAAAGTGTATCATTTTTCTACATACAGCAGAAGCATTAAAAACAAAAGCAGCCGAAATGCTTCAATCCGTTACACTCCGAACTGGGAAAATTCCGATCTAGAAGCGTTCCGGTGCTTCAGCTTGGAAAAAACATGGATGCTCAGATCGATGTCATAACTGAATGGCTAATCTCTGAGTTTAATAAACATATTAATAATATCTACATGATTTATTTCCATGTGATTAATGAAGAGATTAAATTTGGACTGAAATCAGTGGAATTATATTACGAATCTAAACGTACAAAGCAGTTAATCAGCTTTTCACTACACAAAAGCTACACATCCAGTAAAAACAAGTAGCAAATAATGGAATCGGTTTACTGTTGACTGTGTGAGTGCCGCCATGTTGTTGTGACGTCAGGTGTGTTTGTGGCAGAGCGCTCAGGCTACGTGGATGCTGAACGAATTCCCAACATGGAATTCCGAGATGAATGACAGGTCCGTTGCACTTTTCCATTTCCTATAAATGTTCCTATAATGTCCATTAATAGATTATTTGTCGATTAATTCTCGTGGATAAATGATAATTAAAATCATTTTTGCAGCACCGGATGTCGTATTGTTTATCGGTGAACGTCGCAAAAATACACACAATGCTATTTTCAGTTACATTGCAACGTTGGAATGGAATATTAAATATGGCAATGAAATAATTTCCCCATATTCACCACCACTTTGTCCTCCATGTTTGTTTTTCTCTCTTTTCCTTCAACCTGATTGGTCAGGAGGTAAAAAAAACAAAAAAGCAATTGAGTCGACTGAGTGCTTTTCTAAAAAAAAAAAAAAAATTAAGTAAAAAAGGACGCTTTGCTGTGACAAATATAAAAAGTGGATGGTAGCAGCCCTTTTTAAAAGCCTCTGTAAGATTACACGTTAATCACGTAAGTGTGAAAGCAGCCTTGACATTTTTGAGGTTGAGTTTCTTTCCAGTTTTCTGAAACGCACACTTCACCTTCGTTGCTTTCTAAAAGCCCGGTTCTCTCTTCTCTGCTATTTCCCACATTCTGTTCAGTTTGGTTGTTTTATTCTCAACCTGTGAGCAACACAATAACGGTCACGGAGACGTTTCCACACGTCACGCTGCCGTAAACACGGAGTCGGGAATCGTCGACTGGGCCACTGCGCACTCCACTAACCTGCCTAACGCTTACTGAGCTTTAACTGGTTGGAGGGCAGGCGATGTTAATCCAGCTTTTCCGCATCGTGTAGGATTTATCAGACTCCAGACCTGGGGATTTCAGAGGCTTTGTGGTTCGGAAGAGGAGAATTTGGCACAGCAAGGCCTTGGAGTTATAAGATTATAAGTATTATATCGATTCTTAAAAACCAAATCCACACTAAAACTGCAGAATTACTACATGGAAATTAAGCAAGGTACAAAACACTATTAATAATGATTCGCATTAGAGAAGCCTATTTTTAACATTATGTTAACTTTGGAGCTTAAGATGTACACAATATTTTCACTTTTTTTTTTTGAAAGCTTGCAAAAATTTTGGATACAATCACAGCACCTGAGCGACGTGCTCTCAGCCCTTTACACCGAGTCTGAATCAGAGCGAATCTGATTCTTTTGATTCATTTGCTATTTGGTTTGGTTTCTTTTCAAACTGCACATAATTAAACGAACCAAAACACACAAAAAAAGGTCTGAGTAGCACTGAAAATGTCCTTGTAAAACTTTTTCATTCATGTGGCAGAAATACGGCGACAGAAAAGTTTAACAAACCCTGTGCCAAATTCACGAAAATCACAGAAATCACCTGAGCACAGAGAACATGGAGCCAGTGCTGAAAAAATCATTATATAATTATATATTATATATATTATACAATTCTATAAATAACCAGTTTAAAACATTTTGTGTGGTGTTTCTACAGCTCTACAGCTCTGTCCAGCTTAACAACAGCAACATGTTTGATTCATGTCCAGTGAGTCGAATCAGAGTCAAATCGCAGAGTCATTCACTTGGAAGCGGATCGATACCTCCTCGCTCAGACGCTCTCGGACCCGAGGTTCTGTTCAAACCCACGTACCTGTGTATGTGGAAATAAAAAAGTTGTTTTCCTTGGATTGGCTGAAGCAAATGCTACGGAAGCCTGGAGAGACCACTAAAAATGTTCCTCTTTTCTTGCACACAGTTTATTGTGTTTACAGAAAACTAAATCACAGTGGTGAAATAATGCGTGCACGAGGTTTAGCTGCTTAATTCTTCATTTATCACATTTCTGCCCACGTCTTGGTTTATTTTTGCTCATCTTTATTTAAGTAGGCGTAGTTCAATCTCTGTTTTAAATAGAGCCATGAAAATATGTAAAACATATGCAATAATGAACCTTCAGTTACGGAATTACGCAATCAATCCACAGTCAACGTGGAAGCACACCTGTGATTATAAGCTCCGCCCCCAAATCGGTCCGGAACCCAGCTGAGCGCGGACTCAGTCGTGAGAAATATATTTACACTTACAAATATTAGACTTGTACAGAAGCAGAGGTTATATTTCTAACTCAAATATATGTAATATTGTACAAAAATTTATACAAATCCAGTCAGCTGACAGTAAGCAGGCCTCCGAATGTCTCCAAACACTACACATCACATTCTACACAATTTCCATTGATTTTTTTTTTGCTAAAATGTAATTTTATCGTCTTAATCCGCACGCGAAGAGACGTTCTGCACGGATGTCACGGCTCTGCACCACGACCAGAATGACGAGAGCTCTTAAAGGCGCCAGCGTCCCGTCCGTTTCATCTGTTCTGTTCCCAGCATTGATTTCTCTCTCTCTCTCTCTCTCTCTCTCTCTCTCTCTCTCTCTCTCTCTCTCTCTCTCTCTCTCTCTCTCTCTCTCTCTCTCTCTCTCTCTCTCTCTCTCTCTCTCTCTCTCTCTCTCTCTCTCTTGCTCACTCTCTCTCTTTCTCTCTCTCTCTCTCTCTGATAGTGTTTCAAGCCAATGCCTGTTTTATTTCCACAGCTAGCGGTTGCACAGTCTGCTGGCCAGGGAGCCATAAAGAGGGTTCTGGACTGAATGCAGTGAACATTAAACTCACTCTTGATTCTGCACGACGGGAAAAGATCTTCAGCACATAACGAACTTCTGAATGAGACTTTCTGTGCTGCTGAGACGGATTGTTTGCTTGTTTTCTCGTTTCCTACATGTGGAGATAAGAGCTTCATCACCACCATGCATTAAAAGTGGATAATTACACATAAATAAAGCCGACAGCGTGATTAGCCCGCACTGTTATCCGGCTCGTGAGGGAAAAGCGTCATGTGATCAGAGGTGGGTTTTTTCGGCAAAGCTGTTTGTGTAGACGTCGTCACAGAGCAGCTCTACAGAAACCAAAAAACTTCCTGAGGAAGAACCAGACTCAAACCTGAACCCATCTTCAGATCCGTGGGCGTGGCCCGTCCAGCGTAACCTCTAAAGCTAACTAATTAAACACAAATTAAATAACGCACTAATCAGAGTGAAAGTCAGTTGTGTGATTTACGTGTTACGCGCTCGGTTTCGTACGAGCTTCATTCTCAGATTAGATTAGCAAAGCAACACACACACATGCAAACACACACACACACACACACACATGAAGGCCTAATGATTCCCGTTGGAATGGTGTGTATGGTGTGTAAGGAATCTTGTGGAATATCTCACTGGAGTCATCAGTGACAAAACAAAAGGAAGAAAAGAAACGCATGAAAGGACGGAGAGGAAAAAAACGCTGATG
Source organism: Pangasianodon gigas (assembly GCA_022758105.1). Taxonomy (NCBI): domain Eukaryota; kingdom Metazoa; phylum Chordata; class Actinopteri; order Siluriformes; family Pangasiidae; genus Pangasianodon; species Pangasianodon gigas. The sequence goes on along the minus strand of CM040465.1, from coordinate 476,624 downwards.
TTTTAATCAAAGAGCTGATTGAAGCGCGCTGCCTGCTTCTTCATTATCCGGCGTGGGAAAAGAGAGGGAAAGAAGGAGGCTGATTTCCCCTCCGTCTGACGCAGGAAAACTAGCCGCGGCTTTCGTCATCTCTGCGTTCCGTAATTGATTCGCTCGTTCACTCGTCCTCGCTTTCTAATTAGAATATTTATTCATTATTTATTTTTATCGACCGTGTGACGGGCTGCTCTTTATAGAAATGTCATATCAATTACAGCATCCCGGCCGCTGAGCTGCTCCGAGCCAGATAAGGCGTGCTGGCGAGGAAAGCGCCGCGGAATTGCACTGTCTAAGCAGCGATTACGCGCTCTGAGTGATCACGACGCTTTCTGCGAGGACGTCGGACGAGGAATTAGCGCCCCTTTTAGCGTGAGCTCGGCCAGAACGAATGGAGTCATTCCTCCATTAAACGCTCGCACTAGCATGCCACCGTGTTTATTTACACTAATGCGGACTTTTCTGTGCTGGCTTTTGATGCTAATGCACATTATTGCTGCTTTTACAACACTACAAAATATTTACAGCTAGCATTTATGACATCTCGAGTCTCCCGAGCGTTTCTGATTTCCTTACATCGCAGGACGCATGTTATTATGTCTGGTGTATAAATATAACTTCATAAGATTTAGCCGATTACAATCCGGAGTTGCTGCTGAACGTTAGAGTTTCTGTCCTTACACTATTCCAGCCGTCACTTCGGAGAGCTGTTAGCCTGCAGTAACGAGCTAATCGCTAGCATCTCCGACGAGATTATGTGACGAGATGACTAGCTAGCACGAATAATTTGAGTTTTCATGCCGAGTAGTCTGTTTTTCAGTTCGTTTAATTACGTACAGCGTGAAAGAAAAACAAACCAAACAGCAAACGAATCAAAAGAATCAATTTCATTCTGATTCAGACTCGACGCACAGACTTACTGAGAATATTTAATATAAAAACATTTTTATACGCAAGCACAGGCTCGAGAAACGTTCTCAATCACACTGCGATAAAATCACACTGTGGGAGCGAAATAAATTTCATACACACTGCCGATTATTTGACCATTTTGAAGTAGACAAACAAACAAAAATGCACAAAAACACACAAAAAGTACAAAACAGTTGCCTCTTTTTCCCTCATGTGAGAGACGCAATCCTCCAGTTTTAAAAGCGTGTTTTATATTTGCTTTTTTCCCCACAATCAGGACCTGTGCATGACGCACGAAGGGAATTTGCATATATACACACACACACACACACACATACTGGAGCACTCAGCCATATTAGCTGAGTGAGTGGTATAGCTGGCTGTAATGATGGTTTGTGTGTGTGTGTGTGTGTGTGTGAGTGAGAGAGTGTGTGTGTGTCTGTGTGTGTGTGTGTGTGTGTGTTAGTCACAGCAGCACATTCTGTAATTAGCCACTGACCCTCCTTAAGATATGAGACGTGATGAAGAGCATGCAATGTGATTAAGCATACTTACATGACCTCGGTAACTGGAGTGTGTGGTGTGTGTGTGTGTGTGTGTATGTGTGTGTGTATAAGATTCTCACTAAATCCGACATAGAAATCCTGCTGCGCCTCATGTTCTCTTTTGATATTGCTGGATGTTGGCCAGCAGACGTGTGTGTGTGTGTGTGTTTGTGTGTGTGCATGTGTGTGTGTGTGTGACACTCTGAAGGGTATTTCTGAGTCTCGCTCGCCAGTTTTGCTGATTTCAGCAAAGTCAGATGAACATGGGAGTACTGTAATGTGATTGGTTGAGCAGCGTGTAGGACGCAGCTGATTGGATAAAACCATGAGTGTGTAATACTCATTGAGGGAGCGTTGAGGGAGCGTTGAGGGAGCGTTGAAGGAACGTTGAAGAAGCGTGGGTCACCAGTTCACCAGAACATTTGCTTATTTTACAATTTTTCCGTCTAAACCCTGAGACACGGTCAGCAGCGACGCTGTGATTAGTCTCGGATTAACGGCGGGAAATAACCTGGGGATTAATTTTTAATTCCTGAAATTCTATTAAAGTCAAAAGTAATTGTATAAAATTAACCTTTTCCCCTTCGTTCTAACAGGATTACTTTATTAACACCTTAACGAAACGGCTAAAATTAAATTAGGAGATAAGAATAGATGCCGTGTGCCATATTTCCACGCTGTGTGTCTCTCTGCGCGTTTAACTCGCGCCTGTGTTTATAATCCTGCTCACTTTAATCAATAAATCAACACTTAAACACTTCCACAGAACCTTAAACATTTCCTACAGCAGGGTTTGATTATTATTTTATTATATTATTATTATTTACGTCTTTCTGCTACACACTGAACTGTGCATCAACCAAGAAAAGTGTTAAATCATCACTGTTCGATATTATAAACATAGACTTAAGTTTATATTACAGCTCTACTATCATATCAGTGAAAGTTGGCTTGCTAACTAAGAATTTCTCAGGCTTAGCTTGCTATTTAGCTAATTTATATTGCTTTAACAAATTCCATAAAATCTACATCAAGAAACTAGCTAGCTAACGCTAGATATCCAGGTCACGTTCTTACGGAGGAGTTGCCTGTAATGGATGCGTTTAGCTAGCTAAAACATTCTACAGCTTACAAATGAGTTTGTGGCATGTGTTTGTGCAGCACTTCGGCTTTCGGTGCCACAGCGACGTCCTGGACATTGTAATCGTAAACCATGTCCATAAACCACACACTCGTATGCCTACGTTCATTTCTCTCTAGTATAAACACTCGGGTTTCTATGAGATGTGTATACGTGTCTTGTCGTTGCAGGCTAGAACACCGCTTAGCATCATTTAGCCACTGACAGGATGCCAAGCCATAAGCCATAAGGAGCTCGATTGCTAATGGCACCAACAAATGAATAGACATGCTGCATGATTTGCCCTCTGCTTTCCACTCAGGCAAGATGGCCGCCGGGTGGCTGTGTGCATGGACAAGTGTAATTCCTCCTGATAGATCCGTCCTGACTAGAGACACTCACTGTATTTTAGTGCTAATCCATAATAATAAGTGGAGAACACTTTAGCTAACCTCAATCCCATTCCTAAATACAGTTCTCGGTACAGATTAGTGTAGCATCAGGATGCTAGGCTAGTTGGGTCAAAATGCACTAGCAACATCTAGTGGAGATGCTAGGGCTAAAATCTAATACCTACCAATATCTCGACAAGGAACCTGTTAGTGTTGAGTGATGAGTTTTATTACGTCTCATCGATGGAATATTAATAAGATCAGCATCTATATTCGTGATTTGTAATTTTTTTTCTGTAATTCTCAACAGACTTCATGCTGTATTTCCTCAGAAAACTCTGTGCTCTGATTGGACGATGTGTGTTTAGTTTATTGACTTTTGTTTATATCAGCACAAAAATGGAGATCTAGGGGGCGTGTCCCTGTGTGTGATCACCTGACTACCTACGACTGTCACTGATTGGCTGCATGAATCTCCAGTCTGGGAGAGAAAGAAATCAGCCGCAGCCTCGCTCCTCGCTTCTTCACAGCGCTCTGTGTGCGACCGTCGGTGGTGCTGTTGAACTCACGAGCACAGAAATCCAAACTATTCGAACCAGTAATTTGATTAAATGATATTTGTTTTTATCTTTGAAAGACAGACGAGGTTTAACACTCCCGCCAGTCCCCTGCGTTTCTCCTCGGGGGAGTTCCAGGTCACTGCCTGGCTTTTTCCCGATAACAAATCCTTACTCATCACCTCTCCGCCCAGCCCCAGTGCCTGCGCTTTGGTCATGAATGTGAGAGCGTCGCCTTTTTAATCTTCCTCAAAGAGCTGTTTAATTCTCCCTGTCAGACCCCGTGTCCCAACAGAGCGTGTCCAACCTTGGACAACAAAGCAGCCACCTACTGTAGCATCACACAGAGATAATTCTCCCCCGTGTGAGGAAGGTGACGTTTACCCCCCGTTAAAGCCCTAACTGCCTTTTGGGTCCTCCGTGTTTTTAACGATTCCTTTTATGTTCTATGGATTGCTGTAATTGCACACGGGAGGATTGGAGGTGAGAAGTGGACGTGGTGGGGGAACTGCGATGATGCGTGTCCTGTTTGCTTTTTCTTCATCATACAGCGTCCATTCCTTCTCCAGCAGCAGCACGATTTGCCATTTGCACGTTTTTTTCCCCTCATTATTACCACGAGTGGAACAAAAATGACTTTCCCAAATGAAATTAGGTGCTCAGTTTTCCTAATGAGCATGAATATTCAGCTCATTACAGCCTGGGAGTAACAAGCTGAAATAAAAGTTTTTAAAATGACCAGTTTTTTGGTCGCACATGGATACCCTAAAAATTTACACTCCCCTAAAACAGATTATTCCCAATGGACTTTAATCACCTGGATGCTGTGGATTTGTACCTAAAACCTGCCGCTGTAACCATGATGACTGTTCCTGATTTTTTTCGGGTTTAAAGGTGAATGGTTTGTGTTTAAAGGCGGTGGTCTAGAGGCTTATTGAAAACCCCCGTCTCTGACACAGAAAATCACCTTAAGTAGCTGCGTAACCCGACTCTGAATACCAGCAACTTTCCCCATGTGAATATTGATGTAACATGTGAACACACTCAGTACTGTGTGTCTTTATTCTTCTTCACCTGTACACTGTAATGATTTATAATCGCACTATCCGGTGTCATTTGAGTCCAAAATGTCTTCCTCATGATTTCTCAGGGAGTTTTTCCTTGCCACTGTCACCTATGAGATCTAAATCTGCATCCAGATATGCAGGTAAAATTATTATCATAAATAATTGGGTATTGTAAAATAGATGAACACTTGGATTGCTACAAACTCTAAAGCGGTGGCCCGAGTCAGTGGAGCATCCACTGCTAAGTAGTGAACTGAACACGGGGGTTAATAGCAGGGAAGCACCCAAGGCAGTGGGGCAAAGTCAATGTTTACTGCCCTGCTCAGCTGGGCTCTGAACACTGTGTGTAGCCCAGGAACACATGGCCTGTTGCTCTGATGGGGTGCAGGCTTTATCAGGGGGCGACGCCAGCTGGTGTTGACGGCTGCGTATTAAAGGCGAGCTCGGTTTTTTGTGCCAGCCGATCCACTCCACAGCGAGCCGAGCTGATGATGTAGTGACAGCCGCTACGCCCTGAATCACTCGCTCTCAGCAGGAACATCAGGGGAATAAAACAGCAGCACCATGAAGAGGTGCACCATGAAGAGGTGTGGTGTTTACAACATATTAATCATCTCTCCAAGAGCCTCTCCGTCTTTTATTAACGACTCCAGAACACTCCCCTCTGCCCGTCCGTCCATCTTTCCTCCTCTGTCTTGCAGAGAGGATTATGAGAACTCTTCATTCAGTGTGCTGCCAGGCGAAGCAGCTCTCGGAATTGAAATCTGGCCTCTTCTGAGTCACACACTATTTTTCAGGTGCTTCAGGATCAGGATACTCTTCATTCGTTAGTCATGTAAGGAATTCTCTTGAAATTCTTTTCCCTTCCACTTAGATCTCAGTGCTCTCTTAGCAAAAAATGCTCTATAAACATTTATTATCTTCAGCAAGCGCTTTATCCTGCTCCAGGTCACGCTGGATCCGGAATCTATCCTGGGAACACTGAGCTTGATGTCAGGAATACACCCTGGTTGGACGCCAATCCATCGCACACATACTGTACATTCACACTTAGCTAATCTACCTACTGGCATGTTTTTGGGAGGTGGGAGGAAACAGGAGAACTGGGAGGAACCAACACAGACACAGGAAGAACACCTAAAACTTCAAACAGACAGTACCCCAAGCTCAGGATGGAACCTGGGACTCTCTATAAATGATTATAGTAAATAATGTTAATGTTAATCAAATGTTAATGTGAGTTCCTGTCACTTGTCACTTATAACAAGCTAAAGATGCTAAAAATAACATGAAGAGTGATTGGAACTGTAAAGGATGGAGAACTCTGAGAGGTTTGTGCTACACCACCAAGCCCTAAGCACTAAAGGTTCTTGGGTCAGAGTTGGTGAAGGTTAGGGAGGAGATGGTGCGGAGACTTCATCACTAGTAGAGGAAGAGAAATAGGTGTAGTACAGGAAGTTAATGAAGAAGAAGGTGGAATTGCAGGTGCGGTCTTTCACCCAAACTTCACTTATTTCCTTTTTTTAGGCTTACAGCCAAAAGTAGCTCATGAAGATATGAGGATGAGAAATTACAGTGAGCTGGTGTGATGTTACAGACTGAGGCACATATTTATGTTATGTTAAACTAACGCTGTTTGCCCTGAAACAGTACAGCAGTCGACAGTGATGGAGCCTCTGGAGCCTCGGGGACGTGAAGGCCGAACCTCTCAGGGCAGAACGCTGTCAGAAGCTGAGCTAGTATTGCAGAGCTCGATTGCTAATGGCACCAACAAATGAATAGACATGCTGCATGATTTGCCCTCTGCTTTCCACTCAGGCAAGATGGCCGCCGGGTGGCTGTGTGCATGGACAAGTGTAATTCCTCCTGATAGATCCGTCCTGACTCCATGTTCATGACCTGTGGCTGGATGGAGAGCTGTGATCTTCATCACAATTCCTTTACCTGCAAGTTCTGCTGTTGTATCACTGAACGAGTTATAGCGCCAACTAAGGGCTTCGAACAGGGAAATGTTTTGCAATACAGGAAAATGGCTTGATTAAGAACATTCTTGGGGGTTTGCCGTAATAGAAAAATAATCCATTCATGTTACCACCTCGAAGATGATTTCAAAGTGTTTGATCCCTCATACATCACAGCAATGATATAGAATGATATGTCATGCTTTTTATCCGTTTATAGTTACATTTAATGTTGCGAAACATCTGTGAAACAAGTGAGTTCCTGTTGTCACTTACGTTATAGCAGCTATAAACAGTCGTTCCCTCACCAGCCTCTCTTTATTCTCTCTCGTGAAGTTAATTAGACACAAAAACGCAGCTCGTCATGTTACCGAGAAACCGCAAAGAAGCGTAAACTCTTAAAGTTACAGCTTTACCTCTGACACTGGAGACTCCTTCCATAAATGTTAAATAAATAAACATCTTACTTTAGGAAAACTTCACTGATTTTTTAAAAGTCTGTGTATGTGGATCGTCCGCTGTACACGTCCCTGTGAATGAGCTGTTACTATAGAAACTATAACGTATTAGAACAAGCGCGTTACTATAAACCAACACCTTCTGACCAATCAGAGTTCAATACTGGGTTTTGGAGTTGCATTTTCTTTTTTTATGACTTAACCTGATGAATTTAAATTAGCTTGAAGTGAAATAATTAGAGGGAAAACACAGGCCTGTTAACTCTACCACACTGTCATGTCTTTAGATTTATTTTCTAATTAATCATTATTTCGGTGGAATCCAGAACAAATTGGTCTTCGTTTGCTCTCACCCTCCAAGGACTCCTTCTCATCCGTGGATGATGCATAAGACGCAGGAAGAGCGATTGTAAAACATTTACTAATTAATAGCTTAATAATTAGAAATCAGATCGTTCGGATCCAAAATAAAACGTAATAACGCAATTACGAGCAAATGAAAGAGGAAAAAAAAGCTGAGTTCGGAGAGTTGAACATTGGGGTCAGGCAAGCGTGAAGTTCCATCCATCACGTCATCTTCATCAGAACACGGAGCCATCGCTCCTCACACCTGTCAGCGTCGCACACTGCTCATTAGTATCAATTATCCCAAAAACTCATTAACACCCCGAGACGGGAAGATGCATTCTCCTGTCCTCCATCTCACATTCTTCTTCTCCTCCTCCTCCTCCTCTTCCTCTCTCACACTCTTTCACTCCTCTGTTAAACCTCCATCTCTCTCTCTCTCTTTCTTTCTTCAACATTATTTCAAATCTATAAAAGTATAGAACAAGAACGAATACAAAATACACAAACTACAGAAAAGAGAAGCAGTGAACAGGTTTCTCTCTCTCTCTCTGTCCATACATATCTCTCTATCGGTCTCTTTCTCATTCTCTCCCTCTCTCTCTCTCTCTCTCTCTCTCTCTCTCCATACAGATCTCTCTATCAGTCCTTTCTCATTCTCTCTCTCAGAAAAGAGAAGCAGTGAAAAGGTTTCTCTCTCTCTCCATACAGATCTCTCTATCAGTCCTTTCTCATTTTCTCTCTCTCTCTCTCGCTCTCTCTCCATACATATCTCTCTATCAGTCCTTTCTCATTCTCTCTCTCTCTCTGTCTTTCTCTTCCTCTGTCTCTTTCTATCTGTCTCTCTCTCTCACACACACCCTCTCTCTCTATATAAACAGTATATCTCTCTATTTCTCTATGTCTCTGTGTGTCTTCTTCTCTTTGCCTATCTCACATGCTCTCTCTCTCTCTCTCTCTCAGATTCAGGCCAAATAACAGAATTCTAATCCTTCCTCACACAAATGTTCTTGTGGATCCAAACCCGGGAGCATCACTGCATCACTAATCACATTAAGTCTCAGTTGAAGATGGAGGCTGGTGGATAACAGGTGTGTTACTGTAGAGAAACGTATCAGGTGTTTATCAGGATTATTAATCTCAGGCATCGTGTCCGGGCTGGACGCGCGTCAGGGAGGCTGCTCGCTCTTAAAAAGAGGACTGAATCGGCTTTTGGTTGACGCTCCTCACCTACCCACCCTCAATCTCTCTCTTCATCTCTCTCTCCATCTCTCTGTCTCTCAGTCTAGTGGTCTCAGTCACTCTCTCTCTCTCTCTCTCTCTCTCTCTCTCAGTCTAGTGGTCTCAGTCACTCTCTCTCTCTCTCTCTGTCTCTCAGTCTAGTGGTCTCATTCAGTCTCTCTCTCTCTCCCTCTCTCTCTCTCAGTCTAGTGGTCTCAGTCAGTCAGTCTCTCTCTCTCTCTCTCTCTCTCTGTCTCTCTCTGTCTCTCAGGAGATAATTTATCGCGGGTCACACCATGTTTATGATGAAGAAATAGCTCGGGGTTCCTCAGGAGCACAGTTCGGGGCCTCTCATATTGTTCTGTCAGTTCCACCCTTTTGTTCGTTGTTTGGCTCAGAAAGAAAAAGATCCTGCCCAGCCTATTTACTCGGGTTTTTTTTTATTATTTAATCAGTTCTGGTTTATTGAATTTAATTATTTCGGAATGATTAACTTCAGCTTGAGGAAAGTCGCTCATGGTTGCAGTAGTAGCAGAGAACATTCTTTTTTCTTTTTTTTTTCTTTTCCTCAGGATTCTGTACTAATGAACAACGGCTGTACAGTGGTTATAATAAAGCTGGCATGTTGTGGAGCTATTTCACTCCCTTTTGCGTTATTAATGCGTTTGTGCCACAGAGCTCGGTGATTAGCTCAGGTAATACAGTATTATACTGCGAATCCCTCGCTCTCTTTCTCACACTGTGGGACAAATCCACTGGGACGCGGGGCAGCTTAATATTCACCTCCCGCTACCTACTCCATGTACAATCATTTAATTGTTATAAATAATTCAAATAAAACACCTCAAAGAAAGAGTAAAAGGCTTAGTAGGCGATATATAAACCAGTACAGGCTCGCTTTTTCTGAATTATCCAGACGCAGCGTGAGGCTTCTACTTTAAGAAAGCAGAAATCTGATTCTCGAAAATGATCGAGAAATGGTTTTATTTACTTTCTGAGCTTACCTAGGCTTTCTGCAGAGATCAGGTTAGGTAAATGAGGATCCAGTTTGACAAACACGGCTCTAAAAGCAGTCGGTCTGCTTAAAGAAGGTGTTTTAGAAGTGGCAGGATTTTGACAGCGTTGCTACCAAGAAAATCTGAACAGTCAGAGAGAAAAAAATAGAATTTTGCTAAAAAAAAAACAAACCCAGAAAATACTGACATGCTGCACATTCCAGCGTGATCACGTGATGCTGTTGAGTCACAGGATTCGGCGCTTTGTTAGTTCTAGCAGGCGTTAAAGCAATTCGATTCAAAAGCATGGTTTTACAGTGGCATGTGATTGTACAGAGAAAGAACAGCTAGCTAATTCATCTTCTGTGCAGCCTCCAACAGCAGGAAACAGCAAGGTGTGAGCGCCACCTAATAATCAGAGGCTCCTCCATTTTAGCATTTTACCAAACACTTTTTCCCCACCCACAGGACCAGGATAAGGAAAGTCTTTCCCTGAATCAGTTTCTATTCGTGTTTGGTCTCACTACTTCTTTAGCTGAAAAAAGCTGAAAAAGCCTTTCAGTTTTCAGGTGTTTCCTGTGTCACTGTAGTAAGGAGTCAAAAAATAATAAATAAATACGACATCGATTACATGCTGTAGCGTAATAGCTTCGTTTGTAAATGGTATAAATACCAGCTGTCGGGATGTACAAGCGCTGTTGCTTACACTGCTCACAGACGGACAACGTTGTTGTAATAATGCTAACAAAGTTGTGATAATGTTAATGGAAAAAATGTTTACTGCGTGCTACTTACACCACGTACAATCATTTCATCGTTATAAATAATTCAAATAAAACACCTCATTGATTCAGTAAAGAGCAAAAAAGTCTGCTCTTTGTGAGCTAATACTAATCTGGGGGTATGCTAGTGTGTGGTTTTCACTTCCTGTTTCTTCTGAGTTACCTGGACGCCACGTTCACAGACAAATCCGAGGCAAAGATGTCCTGATGAAGAATTGTTTGCTGTTGCATCACGCTTCACATGAGCAACTCCTCTGGGAGGACATATGGAGAGCGATGGTTTGATGCACAAGGTTTCTGATTATCTTGAGGCAGAAATCATAGCTGGAAACATTTTAATTCGCCGTAGGTTTGATAAACCTGCCTGCCAGTCGTGTGTTGTGTTTGAAACCTTTTGGATGGAGCCCACATTGCTCACAATGGCAGAAAACCTATTTGGGTTATTCCAAGCAGAAAACGCCTTCAGGAATGGAATGGAATAAATCAGAGTTGTGCCTGCTGAATTAAATACAGAGTATTAAAGAGAGACCTTTGCATAACTGAATACGTTGTGTAGACTTGAGGAGCAAGGTGCTTATGGAATAAAACGCTGGTGGGATGCTGCGAAACTGTTTCGGGGTGAGAGAGAAGGTAATTGTAAAGAACTTTCCGGGGTTCTTTCTCATTTTGGTTGCTTTGTTGCGTAGGAGTCATTGAAACATCAGTCACGCTAAACACAGTCGCAATAAAAAAACGGCGAGATTGGAACACAGCCTGCCTTGTTTTTCATCACCTCCTAATTCACCAGCGGCAGGTCAGAAAGTCTAGCACTAAAAAACATTTAATGTCAAACTAATCCTGAATTTCGCTTGGTTATAACTCACAGAACATTTTTTAGCAAAATTCTTGTATGGAGTTGAAACACTTCTGCTTTGTGATTCACTAAACGTCCTGTAATATTTTCACAGGTGCAGGTATTGTGTGCGTGTATATACCCAGGGATGAGATGTGTGTAGTAAGTGTGTGTGTGTGTGCAGTAGTGTGAGTGGGATAAGAAGAGGTTAAAGTCTGTGTGTGTGTGTGTAATTAAAGAGCCAGGACGTTTGGCCTTTAGAGAGAGCAGCGGCAGGTTCTCGGCTCCAGCTCTGCTCATCTGCGCCATTATGAAGTTGGCACCTGGGAGTCTGCACCACACACACACTTAATGACTGCACACCCCCAAAGCAAGGACTGGCAATGGTAATGGCTGCTAAATGAGCGCTTATGCAGTGTGTGTCAAGCTCATAAACTCAGCCATGCATCAAAAACAGGCTCCTTTGTGCCTCCCACTATCTCCTTAGGCTCCTTAATCTGTCTTTGCCCTCTTCCTATCACACTCCCTTCACATTTACTGCATAAATCACTCCTTGAGCACACAAATAACTGATTATTTATATCTTTTTTTTTAGCCTCGCTATCAGCCCTGCAAAACCATGTAATGTCTCGCTGACAAGCATGCATAGGCACGATCACGCATTTACCCAAGTTATCGCAGCTGCTTTTATCAACTTGGAATTTGGCATTTATGAATTAGTGTGAGTTCAGCAAGTTTTAGAGCTTCAGCTAAAAAGTCTGTGAATCTGTCAGAAAATATCACTCTCTTTTGAAAACTACAGAAGCTTTGGATGCTCTACATTTTCACAAAATGTCCATTTAGATAAAATTCATGCTAACAAAGGTTTGAGTAGTTGATTAACCTGCCTGAACTGCGACAACAGTTACTTTTTAATGCATAACCATTAATGATTAGTTCATTGCTATACATGTTATTTGAAGTGGTTATGTTTTGTGTTTTACCAGCGCTAAGATCTTAATGAACCTGGTCTTTCTTTGTCCAGCAAACTTCATATCTGACCACCTGAATTAAAGAAAAAAAAGCCTGCTCTTATGACTTTACTGTTCCACTGCACACTTCTACCTCAAACACATGAGACGTTTGTTTTGAACTTTAAACAGAGATTAAACACATACTTCTTTGTCAATTTTTCTTTAAACATTCTCACATTTCGTCGTTGAGTTTTTTTAAACAAGTCACATGTCCCTCACCACTTCACTAATCATACCAGAAAGGGTAAATGAAATTAAAAAAACACTGATTGTTGATTTCTGGAGCTTTCTCAGTAGCTAGTGTCTGGTCTGATGGTTGATGCTGGTTGATGGTTGATGCTGGTTCATGCTTAGAAAACTTGCTTGTTTTGATCTGGTCCACATCTGCCAGGTGATGAACCCTGGCCTGGACCTTTATAGTGCCGCCAAGCAGTGGGGTCCATTTGTAATTATTTCAATAACAGATTAGCTACCTGTTGGCCAAAATGTTTCCCTTGGACCTGCAGTGAAGCCCAGCAGCGTCATTTAACTGCTAATAAAACATGAGCTGCACAACTGCATGGAATGTGGCATTCATAGAAGCTGTGTAAGGAATTATTTGCAGTGTGTTCTGCAGTGAGGTGGAGCATGCAACAACAAAACACACTTTCACTTGGCAGCTCTGAAGGAATTGTTGGCAGTGGATTGGATATGGCCGTGGCCAGTGTTGTATTATACGCCAGGAGTCTGAGAGGATCCTGCGATGACTGATAGGCCACACTAATCCTGTTCCACACTCGGATTGTGCACATGTAATTTGGCGGATTTCGTGGTGTGCCTGCAGAAACCACAGCAAATTATGGGAGGGAAAAGGTATTCTCATCCACTCCTATCATGTAAAATGTAATCTATCTATGGCTAATCCCATTACAGCATAACTTTGCTTCCGGAGATCCGTTCCCAAGTAATTCAGGCTGTGGGGCACTGGTTTATAGCCAAACCTCACGAATGAGGTGCCATCTATTCCTGATTGTCAAGAGACGTTCTAGGCAGAAATACACTGACCAGGCAACTGAAGATATGACGTGTGAATTAATAACTGGATCGTCTACCAAGTTGCTTTTCATGACCCACTCAGCAGTAGCAATAAAGTCTTTTAAAAAGGCATGGAAGAAGGTCAGCTATTAATGCTGGCTATCCAGCAGTGACCTGCAGTGGCTAATGGCTAATTCCATTACACTATAACTTTGCTTATAGAGATCCTTTGCCAAGTATTTCAGGTTCTGTGACACCAAAATCAATTAATGAAGTAGCGTCTATCCTTGGTTGTCTTGGATAGAGATGTTCTAATCAGAAATACATTTACTGGCAACTGATGAGGATAGGATTTGCTCTAATGAATGAAATAATAGCATGAGAAAAGACCAGATGGTCTAACAGGTTGCGTTGATGACCCACTCAGTACTAGTGATAAAGTTTTATAAAGAGTCATGGAAGAAGGTCAGCTATTAAAGATGGCAATCCAGCAGTGAAGTAGACCTGCAGTGGCTAATGGCTAATTCCATTACACCGTAACTATGCTTCCAAAGATCCAGGCTACTAGTTTAAAGTCAAAACTCATGAATGAGGTAGCATCACTTGTTGGTTGTCGAGAGACGTTCTAGGCAGAAATACAGTGACCAGGCAACGGACGTGATTAGGATTTGCTCTGATGTGTGAGTTAATAATGTGAGCAAAGACCGGATGGTCAAACAGGTTGCTTTGATAACCCACTCAGCACTAGCGATAAAGTTTTATAAAGAGTCATGGAAGAAGGTCAGCTATTAAAGACGATAATCCAGCAGTGAAGTGGACCTGCAGTGGGAAACAGGCATTTCATTCTGGAAAACCAGCAGAGGGTGAAATCACACCCATAAAAAGACTAAAGTCAGACAAGGACTGCCGCTGCTCAGGAAGTATAATATAACAGCGTATTAATACAGCATCACCACTCGTGCCACTAGATAATATGCACAAGGTTTAAATCATATAGGCCAGTATTGCACAATACAAACAACACAACCACCATTCAGAGTCTTCAAACAACTCGACAGTTGTGCTCTCGCTTCTAAAAATAAAAATCTGTGCAGAAGTTGGCACAGGAACTTGAGTTTAGCCTGTGTGCGGTGGATAGGGATGCCTCAGGGAGCAGTACTGGGTCCAGTCAAGATCCTGCAGTGTGTACTACAGCCTCAGCTGGGTTGACCTCTGACTAGCTGTGTATGAAAACAATGTATGGTGGTGGGTGTTAGCAGCTTTAGAAGGTTGACTTTGCCCTCAGCGATGTGAGCTAAGCTGAGCATGGAAAATGGAGGAAGGCCCAGGTGAAGGAAAATGCACCGAGTCAAACAGTTTTACTGTGTATGTGTACGTGTGTGTGTGTATGTGTGTGTGTGTGTGTGTGTGTGGCTACACTGCTACACTCTCTGATCTGACTATAATTTGTTTTTGTCTAGATCGCACCACTTACTAGTGGACACTACAGAGTTTTCACAACATTATTTACAACCTCCTCTATATTCCTCTACATCAGGAGTCGTCTGCTGGCGGACTGATGTGGTCCAGATGTGTTCCCAGCAAAGCATTTCACCCGACTGAAGCCTCGGTGTGAAACTAAACATAACCACTTTGTCTTATTTACAGCAATAAACAAATCACTAATGTTTAAGCATTAAGAGGTAACTCTAGGCTACATTCAGTCATGTAGTCAAGTTGCTTATCCAGACCTTATATAAGGACGTAAGGAGTTTATTTTTTGTTACTGGACCTTGTAGTTGAATATCGCTGATCTAGGACTTCATGATGTGTGTGAACACAGCTTTATTCTCTCAAAGGAATCTCTGAAATCTAACATGCGGGTGCGGTGTGTCTGCTGCTTGCTGAGGAGCGAGGTTTTATATACCATGAACATGTCAGATTCTGTTTCTGCAGATGAATACTCCATTACTGTAATTGTTATAACTAAATGAATGTTGTGAGCCAGCATGTGAATCATGGAAATAGCTAATTACTTCTGCTAGTGGTAGTGTGGGAGGAGGATCCATGAGAGTCAAGGTGAGACAAGTGAACAACAGAGACAGAGCCTTTTCAGACGTTCTGTGTAATCTTCAGTTAGCCACGTCAGGTGCACACGACCCCATCTTTTCTTCTCCTCTGACCCTCTCACAATCTCTCCAGCATCTCTCTTCTCCGTGAGAGAGTGAGTGAGGGGAAACAGTGAGAGCACTATTTATAGATCGCTGATTGACGTTGACATTTTGTTCCTTCATCTGGAGTGGTGGTCATATTTTTGAGTGTCAGATGTAGCTCATTTCACCATCGCACTGATTGATTACCAGTAATGGCTTTGATCAATTTCTCCCTTTTTAATTTGGAGTCCAGTCAAGTTAATTTACAGTTCTGATTGGTCCCAAATGGATGATGTAGTACAGCTGAGAGCATGGGGAATTTCACTCTGGACACAGAGGGATTACAATCAATTTAACTGCCATAAAATCAATTAATGAAAAGGGCTACGTAAGGAATAAAACACGACAGGATGGTGTGATGAAACGGCGTTATTGTTACCACCCCAAAGTTGATTGCTTTCCTATAACAGAATATCAATAGGTACTTTATTCCGCTTATACCACTGCAATTTACCAATGATTACAATTTTGTCTTATTTATTAAAGAACGCGTCATATTTTTTATCCATTCATAGTTACATTTAATGTTAATGAAACAAGTTCCTGTTGTCACTTACGTTATAGCAGCTATAAACAGTCGTTCCCTCACCAGCCTCTCTTTATTCTCTCTCTCTTCAAGTTAATAAGACAAAAAAAACCCACAGCTTGTTATGCATGTTACCGAGAAACTGCAAAGAAGCGTAAACTCCTCTGTCCTGAAGATGTCGGAAAAATTACAGCTTTACCTCTCACACTGGAGACTCCTTCCATAAATGTTAAATAAACGTCTCCCTAAGCGCATTAATACAAACCTGTGATTTGCAGCCGCACTACTATCAGAGCTGCTGTTAAAAAAAAAAAAAAGAATGACCTTCTGACCAATCAGAATCCAGCATTCTGCAGCGCTGTGGTGTAACAGCCGTTAAAGGCCGTGTTGGATAAATGGAATGAAAATGCAACCATAAATGTATATGATTCCAGTGTTCCTGCAGTACCCTATTTACAGCAGCAATCGAAAATGAGTTTGCACAAAATTACATTCTTCCATCTTCTAGCTCCTACTGTAGCTCTTAACAAAGGTGGACCTTTGTGTTTTCTCGTGCCTGGAGGAGCTCCATCTCATCCAGGATGCAATTCTTCATCCTCTTCCCCCTGGGCTGGTTCTAGTATGGGTTTCTCCTCCTACTCCATCATGCCACCAGGGGCTGCCCAAATGTTTACGCAGGAACTTATCTCCCAGAACACAGGAACCTTCTCTATTAATCAGCCGTGGCTTTGCCTTCAGGAACCAGTGAGCATTTAGGGAAGGATGCATGAGAAAAAATGTCCAGCTGAGGGAGCGTAATGAGAGAGGTGGGCCTGTGTGGACCTGGCGTGTTGGGCTGCGTTCCCGTCCCGGATACCTGGCTCGGGGAAACCTAATCATACACACTCACACTGAAGAGTAATTTATAGACTTAACCTTCTGAGTCTTTCGTTCCTGTTTAGCTTTTGTGTTACCGAACAATTCTCTAATGCATGTGGGCTCTGCGCTCGGGACGCTCCTGGTGATTAATCGTCGAGCTCAGCTTTGCGTGCAGCGTTGCTTTGCCCGTTTTAATTAGGCTGCCATTGATGATAGATTCCAACATGCGGTCCTATTATGCAATCAAGTCCTTGTAGGGAATTGCGTGGTTTAGAGTTGTTAAGGTGTCACGGTTTCATGGTTAGTCACGGTGTATGATTGCACAGTTATCTCACTGTTGCCCTTTTTTCCAAATACTGATTACATTTCTTTACATTTAGAAGAATTTCTTTTTGTTTTTTGTAGCAACACACTTCTTTACCTTGTTGCCATGCTCTCTTTCATTTTATGATAAATATGACAATGTACAAAATTTTAAATATCTTTCTAAAGTCTTATTCAGACAGGATTCATTTTCCATGTGTAGGTGTGTCATGTCATTATTATCAGAGTGTTCCTGGGATTTTAGTCTGAATCCGTCATGTCAGTAATTTCTCACCAACTGCACACGGACTCGTCTGGAAAAGTTACGGCATATTTTTCCTTCTGTAAAATGAGCAGGAGGAATAACTCCAGGTAATATATACATGTTGGTAAAGATTGTGTTTTATCCTGTGGGAAAAGAGGTTTTGTGCCAGGAAGCGCTCGCTCATTTTCGAGTTTAAAATGCAAAACAGGAAAATCTAGACGAGGTGTAGAAGGGCGAGTCAGAGACGCGATGCTTCTGAGGGTTTAGGGAAGTTATTAGGAGTTCCTAGCACAGGTACACGCTACACACGTTATGGTCATGTGACCTGCTAATACTACAGCAAACAGTCAGTATGTATTAAAGTGAGGTGTGTGTAGTACACCTGGGTTTTTTAGTGTGATCACGCCCATGTGTGTGATTTATACAGAGAAACATATCAGAATTACTACACACGTTCTTACTTAACACACACATATCTGGAAAACTAATTCCACTAATGGTAAAGATCTCATCTGTACTGGTTCTGTCCTGTCGGAGTGTCCATGGCACCATGCGGTAAAAGCCTCGGACATCTGTTAGGTTTGGACTCTTCTGGTCCGTTTCCTCTGTGTAATGGTAAAGCTTCCAAATGATTCCGTCTGATTCTCCACCTGAAGCTCTGACAGGAACAGAGCGCCTGTCGTTATGGAAAGCCTCAATTATTTCTCCATGGTTGAAGACAGAATCCAACTGAGAGCTCGATCAGAATTAAAAATGTTAGCTGACTGATGAATGAAATTTCAATCCTTTTCATAATCTGTTAAGTTCAAGAACAATAGCTGTGTGAACCTGTGGGTCTGATGATGTGATGGGCATCAGACTAATATTTTGAGCCAGAACTGACCTCAGTAAAGTTGGCTCAGGGTTCGATATGCTAGGATGCGATCAAACCCTCAAAAAAAAAAAAAACCCCTGAAAGTTTTTTTATTTAAAAAACTTTTATAAAATCTATATTTTTGTGCAGCTTTAACCTTGGAAATGCTGATTAGTAGATGAGTAAAGCTACTACAATGATAGATAGTGTGTTCATTTTATGTTAATTTCAACAACCAAAGCGTCCTTGAAATGCTAAACAACACGATTAATGAGGCGACTGCTGACACTAAAGCTCGCTCCACGCATAAGCTGGATGTATAAATGGAGATTGGGTGCACTCTGCACCAGTTTCAGATCCATATAAACAGTTCATTTGGAATCTGCAGTACATTCAGATTGGCGAAAATCTGAAAAAGATGAACCGCCGTGGCTTGTTTAATTCCTGCTTCCCAAAGCCACGGCTGAAAGAGAGCGCCTGCTCAACACATTATTCGCTTTACACCCCTAAATAACAGGATGAGTGTGAAGGCGGAGACGTGAAGCAAGATTGACAGCGTTCTATTACAGAATCTCGCCAGCGATGGGCACGTGGAGGGCGAGTAATGATGTGCCGGGCGCACTGACACACCACAGCCTCCTGACCCCCTGCTGCCATCGGTTATTGCTGCCATCAGCCGCACGCATATCATGAATGCATCTGCATTAATGGCGACTCGGGGAGCCGAGCGAGCGCTTGTCAAGATGGATGATCGAATCATTCAGCTTATTTACTGATCTGAGGCGCTTACAGGCGTCAGTGTGATCACTGCGGTCGGACTCCTCCATGACACCTCAGGCGTCGTGAGGCACAAATCCATGCAACATTTATTAACATAACCTCAGCTTGTCTTATAACCGATTAAAAGCAGTTAAAAAAAAAAAAACACTGTAGACCTTTACACATTTTGTGTAGAAGCTCAGAATTTTAACACCGCTGCGAGTTATCACTCAAAAATACGCCTTTTTTTTTTTACCTCCAATAAAAACAGCAGACGAGCCAATCAACATACAGATCTGGAATGATTGACAGTCGCGTAAGTGTTCTGAACTCTCCGATATTCACTGTCTGGAAGCCCCGCCCCCTTCCCCCTGACTTAGACATTTAACATTCCTATTTAAGAGTCAGATCTAACACTTTACAAATAATTTTAATGGTAATGATGATTAGAAATAGTCTCAGTACAGATGCATTTTAAATGTTGTGGTCATGAAACTGGAGTGTGTGTGTGTGTGTATATACAGGGTTTTACGGTAATTCTCCTAAAATGAGAAAATGTCACATACACACTTCTTTATTAATTGCAGTCTGCTCCCTGTGGTTTCTAATGCAGTTGGATCTAAGGATTGTGTGGAAAGTGTACTGCGTTTGTACCCCAGGGTAAGACTACGCATGATTGCTCCCGGGGCTTGGAAGGTCTGGCCCTGGATTCTGTTTGCTGTTTGATCTACAGGAAGGAGAAATATTCTTCAGTTCCTGTTGTTCTTCTCCTCTAACACTTTTGCAGAATCTTTTTTTTTGACTTCAGAGGATTCAATATCCTCCAGTAGCAAATGTCAATTTGCAAATGTAAGTGAAAAAATCAGGTGTTTTTCCTCATGTGAGCAGATAGTTTCTGTTTTAGCCGTGAGGGATTTCCACACCAGCCACATCTCAGACACGTTAAAGTGAGCTTACTGTGAGAGGAGAGACCAGTTGTGCTCACCTCCACCTCCATCTCCTCCACCTCCTTCTCCTCCTCCACCTCCTCCTCCTCCTCCACCACGGCGAACGCAGGAGCGCGATCAATTTAGCGGAGCTAAAAGTGCTGCGCCATCACTGTGTCATGTCCAATTACTTTCCTGTTTCTTTCCTCGCACAATTAGTCCTGAAAGGGAAGGTCTCTTGTATTTCCATTTTCTTTAAACCATCGCTCCAAAAAAAAAAAAAGAGCTTAAGAGTGAGAGGTCAAGGGTTCTGCTTAACAGCTTTCAAACTCTATTCCTTATTGATCCTAGCAGCACAATTGTCCTCTGAGATGGGAATAAAAATATAATACACAACACTTTTCATACCTGGGACACATTTCCAATGGGTTTTAATCCTCTTTCAGTTGTAACGTTTTGCTTAGCTGTAGCTGCATGATTGTGTGCACTTTCGCTCTCGTAATGCTTAACAATTAAACTCTATTTAGAAAACAGACAGAAATCCCTCACTGTTACGAGATTACGCTGTATTTTGCTCTTAGATGAGGAACAGGGTTGAGGTTTTCAGCATAGAATTAGCAAAAACGCAAAAAAGTGACTAGCATCCATGTTAATGGCTTGAGAAATTCTAATGATTTATTTAAAATATTTAATGAAAAAATTTGCTTTCTGTCAATAATTTGTGTAACACATCTGTACTTTTAAAGAGACCTCATCACTTGCTATCACAATACAATAATTATAGAAAATACAGTAAAAAAACAATGAGATAAAGTTATTTTCTTCTTCACATGAGCTTCAGGAAATTCAGATGATGTAACTTCCTGTCGAACTTGTAGAATGTTCCAGTTATTCCTTAGGTGTGAATGTGGAACACTTTTCTCCGCCTGTAATGGACGACTCATGGAAAAGGATGTTTCAGGAATGAGATGTTAAACAGATTCACTCATTAATGTAGAAAGAATCAGATTATTGATGTGTGTTAATGACTACGTTTACATGCACATCAATATTCCCATATTAATCAGAAATTTGGCGATATTCTAATCAGTATCGAGTCGTGTATGTAAACGCCGCAATCCGATTGCAATCCGATTCAGATTAAGACAATATTCTGATTCCCCACATTCCGATTCCCGTCCCTGGAATATTCCTGTTTTAATCGGAAATTTGTTGCATGTAAACACCTTATTCAGAAAATCCACTGAGAGGAGATATATGCACCTGCTCAGCGCGCAAGGAATTGTGGGTGCTAACAGATGCTTAGCTGTAGGCTAGGTATTTAGGAACGGCAGCTCAGGCAAACTTACAACCAAACCACGTATACAGGAATATTCCGATGCATCGTATTCGGAATTTAAACGGGATTTGATGTGCATGTAAACGCAGTCAGTGATGCTGTTTGATGGTAAAGTGGAGTTACAGTGAGCTGCGATGCTGAAGGTTCTCTAGAGCTAGTTTTAATGATTTATCTGAATCATGCACAGAAAATCTACCTGTGAATAAAATGTAGTGCGAAACAAATGGCACCCTGAAGCTGAGATCTGTAGGAAATTCAACAAAATGATTCTTAGCATTTAGGAAAAATGATCCAAAACTACGTTCTTAAAAGTCTAAATTTTTTGAAACGTACCCGTGATCTTTTGCTGTAAGTCTTGCAGTTTTCATGACACATAAAATGTTTGTTTTGCGAGAAATGATGTTGATCCGAATCAACTTCCTAGCTTGTTAGCTTGAAGGATTTCACTGCAAACAGGCTAATTAGCTCGCTTTAAACAGGAAGTTCTGGCAACACTTCATGAAGAGAGACATGAGAGAGCACCAGAGACATGCTTATTAACGCTGAGGGAAGGGTGCGAATGCGATCATACACATACGTGTGTGTGCTGTGTTAATGCTGTGTATATATGTAATTAAGGTTTGTAAATGTAGTGAAAGCTGATGGCACTTTTCCACGACTGCGACTAATTTTAGTCATCAGCTCTCGCCTCGAACGCAGGGAGAGTCTAAACACCTTTTTGTGTTAATTTTGGGCTTAAAATAAGAGTTACTGTAGTAGAAGAGCAAAAACAAGTGTGTACTGATGCACAAATGCTGACTAGTACTGCAGGTGGCTGCTCTCTGAGAAACACACACACACACACACACACACACACACACACACACACACACACTATAAACATTCCAGCTGAGCTTTTAGATTTTTTTGGCCCTCTTACTTTATCCCTGCCGTCACCAGTTCAGCTAATTAAAGCAGCTATAGAACATCTGTAAATGTTTATTATAATTATTTCATGCAAAAACCTGTGAAATTCCACGACCTGCTCACACACACACACACACACACACACCTTTTAAATGTTTTTAAACCAGCCAATTAGTGTAACATCGTTTAACACATTTCCAAATCAATTAGCAGAGTTTTTGAGGTGATGCTCGTGTTCTCACCTCCTCAGATCTCTACAGATCGCTTGGAACGGTCTGATGATCTTTTGCTGTTAGCGCGCACACACACACACACACACACACACACACACACACACACGTCTCAGTGTCTTTTTGGCAGCACAGCAGGTAGCGTCTTCTCCTCACAGCTCTAGTTACGTAAGTTGCAAGGAGGCACCCTGAAAATGCCTGATTTCGCTAAATAATCGTAAACGCTGCTTTATTTGCACATCTATTTTAAAAATCATGGCGCCCCCTGGTGGTCCGGAGGCTGCTTACGGCTGCTCAGCTTCATTCGGAAATCTTTTTATTTAAATTCAGTGACGTTCAGAGGCAATTCTTCTACTTTCATTTCAATCTAATTGTAGTTTCGTGTCATTTTACGTTGTTCTGTTTTACTCTATGGGCATTTTTTAAAAATTATAGTTTTACATTAATGATAATAACCCAATCTTCTGGTCACTCAATAAATAAACTCACACTAGCAAATTTATTAGAACTCACAAAGCAAAGTTGATGAAAAATGATGGTAAATTATTATCTGTCCGAGTTCCTGTAAATGTTGTTCGGGATCAGGTTTTATCTTTCAAACACTGACTGATTATAAACAGAGTAAATGACTGTTTACTGAGTTACTCTTACCCCTGTGAAGTTGATTATTTTCCTATAACGGCACCCCAAATGTTTATTCCTCTTATACCACAGCAAATTACCGAGAATTGGCATTTTTTTTATTACTAAAGAACGTCACACTTTTTATCCATTTATAGTTACATTTAATGTTATGTGAAACGAGTTAGTTCCTGTTGTCACTTATGTTATAGCAGCTATAAACAGTCGTTCCCTCACCAGCCTCTCTTTTTTCTCTCTCTTTAAGTTAATAAGACAAAAAGCATGCAGCTTGTCATGTTACAGAGAAACCGCAAAGAAGCGTAAACTCCTCTCCTCGGAAACCTAGCTACAAACAAACTACGAAGTGTTTTTTTAATAAATAAAAAATTCTATTCGGCAGACGTATAACAAGGAATAAAAAAATGTGTAAAGCTAAAGAGTTATTGACTCTAGAAAGAGAACGCTGATCAGAGGCAGTGTTTAATATGACACGGTATACAAGAATAAATGATAAATAAATGAAAGGAGATCCGAGAGAGCATTCTGTACAGGAATAACCCAGGACTAGGTCAAGTGGAATAATTCACATGTGCTCCATACTGTAGAGAAAATGCTTTACAACTGCTCCTAAGGAATAAAATAGGAAACAAAAAATCTCTAAAAGAGCTGACATTTACACAAATATCATATGAGCTACCTGAAAGCTGGGACAAAGTTCACTTAGTGGTCATATAATGTGTTTTTATATAGAGTTCACTAAAATAACTGAGAGAAGGATGACCTGAAAAGGGAAAATATACTGTATATCATTAAAAAATATACAAATAATACAAATAATACAAATACAAGTCTAGCCACGTTGTGACTACTGAAACACAAAGTCCATTTTTTTAGACTTATTTGTGAAATATAAGGAAAAAAAAAACATAAGTGTAATAAACAGGGGAAAAAATCAAGTGTGAAGGTGCTAAACTAAGCTACACACACTGGGAATAAGTCTCTTTGGATGAAAGCATCTGCAAAATGAATAAATGGAAATGAAACACAATTTGCATAAATATATAATTCTGCACGAGGAGAGACCTCTCTCTCTCTCTCTCTCCCTCTCTCTCTCTCTCTCTCCCTCTCTCTCTCTCTCTCTCCCTCTCTCGCTCTCTCTCTCTCTCTCTCCCTCTCTCTCTCTCTCTCTCTCTCTCTCTCTCTCTCTCTCTCTCTCTCCCTCTCTCTCTCTCTCTCTCCCTCTCTCGCTCTCTCTCTCGCTCTCTCCCTCTCTCGCTCTCTCTCGCTTGCTCTCTTTATTCTGTTTTTCATAATTGTGATTTCCTCACGACTGGATTGCAGGAGAATGACCTAATTACCCGTTCTGATTGTGGCAGTGTTTCGAGCGATATAAACGGAGTCTCACCTGCTTGGACTAACAGGAAAATTGGGGCTTCTGCTCTGAAAAGCTTCCTACGATTTAATCCGAGTCAGAAAAACCAAACCTCAGAATCATACAGAATCAGGTCTAGACTCGGGAGGGGAAAAAAATGATGTTCACTCTGATAACAAAGGTCCGTGAAATTCAACTACCCACTTTGCACTGCGCAGCAGATTTAACTGTTAAGAGAAGAGCAAGGAAACTCAATTTGAATAATTGAAATCCACACCGTGAAGAGGAAATAAACATAAATAAACCGTGAGTGAAGTGGGGAGGACGGAACAGCCATCTGCTGCTGCTCCCAGCTGTGGGCCAGCGCACGTGATCTGGATATTTAATGCGAACGCACGTCAAACACACACAAAAACACACACAGGATGTGACATCACAGCAACATGGCCGTCTCCGTACTGTCAGCTGGTTTTCCATCACCAGGTGTTGATGTTAAGCAGCAACAAAAATTCACTACTGAGGGAGAAAATCTCAGGCTTCAACAACAAGATTCTTAAGACAATGAGTCGATATTTGACGATACGACTGAATCTGCTACGATACGATACGATTCCGTTTCCTCTGATCGATATGTGACCAGCTTTGTTCAGGATCTGGGGTTGGCCTAGCGTTAATTCACAAATGATGATTATGATGTAGAAGAATCAGAGTTATGAGCTAATCACCTCGCTAGCCTGTTAAATTACTTACACTTTAGTTTAAAAAATATGAATTAGTTTTTACACACAAGCATTGTGTCTTTTTTTTCGAGAATAATGCATTTATGATTGTTGCCTCGATTCATTTCAATCGTTGCCTTTTGAATCGATGCATATAGTCGGAACATTACACCCCTAAGAAAACTATTTATCTATAATTCTACACTTATTTAAAGCTGTTTTCTCTTTTAAATACAGTATGCTATAAGTTTTTATTTTTTAAAACCAGGCCTGTAAGGAACAAACACACATATGAGTAATTAATCAGTTTGAAAAACTAACTTCACACTGATATTTCCTGTTACTGATGTTTATAATAATATCAATAATAATCAATAATACACTTATTCACACCACTGATTAATGTTCATAAAACAGCACTGCTGAATTCTGCATTCTGATTGGTCGTCAGGTGTTGATTAATTTTCTATAACAGCAGCTCTGACAGTAGTGCAGGTTTATATTAATGCGCTCGTTCTAATACGTTATTGTTTCTATAGTAACAGCTCATTCACGGGGGCTCGTACAGCGCACGCTCAACATAAAAGGATTAAACTGTAAAAAAAAGTTTATAAAATTAACTCTTGAGACTAACAAGGAATTTGTAATGTGTGTTAATCATTTACATTCCACTGTGCAGAGAACCGAAGAATAACGATTTACAAAAAAAAAAAAAAAAGAAATATATAAAAAAAATAAGTGGGTTAATGCCATCCACTGACCTCCCAACCTACACCTCCTACATCTACACACACACACACACACACACACATGCTGCCCTTTCTGTCAAAACATTTGAGTCCTATTACAGGACCTTTGTGTTTTTTCTTTTTGCCCTTTCGTCCTGCCAGTACAGAAATTGACCCGGACTTTAAATTGGTTATAAACGTTTTCCTGAGTACCCAGAAGAATTCCAGGATGAAGGTCGTGCCCTACAATTCTGCTCCAGAACCTTTCTGAACATCTAATGGAGTTGAAAAAAAAACAGGTTCAGATGTGTGTTTCATCTTCTGAACCAATAGAACAAAGCAAGCAGAGAGAGAGAGACAGACAGAGAGAGAGAGAGAGAGAGAGAGAAGGCAGATGTTTGTTAGATGTAAAGTTTATTCTTTGAGTTTGAAAACTGCCTCTGGGATTTCCTCTAAATTACACACATACTGCCATACACTGAGGGGTGTGTGTGTGTGTGTGTGTGTGATGATCAGATTTGAGAGGAAGCATCTTTATCATAATGTGCACCCCTGACCATCACACCCTTATGTGCGTGTTGAACGTCTCATTCCAGATTTATTCCCCTTTGCTGTTATAATGAGCTCCACTCTTCTGGGAAGCTTTCCACTAGATGTTGGAGCGTGGCTGTGAGGATTTGTGTTCATTCAGCTACAAGAGCATTAGTGAGGTCAGGCACTGATGTCAGGTGAGGAGTCTCCAGTTCCAGTTCATCCCAAAGGTGTTCAGTGGGGTTGAGGTCAGGGCTCTGTGCAGGACACTCGAGTTCTTCCACTCCAACCTTCACACACCATGTCTTCATGGAGCTCGCTTTGTGCACAGGGGCATTGTCATGCTGGAACAGGTTCTTCCCCAAACTGCTGCCACAAAGGAGCCCAAATCCTGCAAAACAGCCCCAGACGCCAGACCATTATCCCTCCTCCACCCGACTTTACTCTTGGCACTCAGGTTAGAATGCTGTAGTGATGCTGCCACCACCATGCTTCACCGTGGCTATGGTGTCCTTTGGGTGATAAGCTGTCTTGTTTATGTGCCAAACATATCTTTTAGAATTATGCCCAGAAAGTTCTACCTTGGCCACATGGAAGGAGAGTTAAGGAGAGTTAAGGCTTAGTTGTTGTTTTTTTTCATGAGAAAGGGATTCAGTCTAGCCGCCCTACC
>CM040465.1:418264-449476 GCA_022758105.1 Pangasianodon gigas | reverse complement strand
TATGACTCTTTTCTGTAGCACTTTGAGATTTTCTTTAAAATGTAAAGTGCTTTATAAATAAAATGTATTATTATTATTATTAAGGTGGAAAAAGTTCTGACATTTTGGTTTCATTTTTTTTAACATAGAAAATATTTTAAGACTTTGGCATTTTAAGAGGGTGTGTAGACTTTTACATCCACTGTAGATAGATAGATAGATAGATAGATAGATAGATAGATAGTGGGGCAGAGAGATATACAGCGAGGGACAAAGAGACAGCAAAGAAAGAAGACTGATAGGCAGAAAGATAAAGAGACAGAGAGAGAGAGGGAGAGAAAGAGAGAGAGAGAGAGAGAGAGAGAGAGAGAGAGAGAGAGAGAGAGATCATGCTGAGTTCTGTACAGTGGAAGAGTTTTATTATGATGTTACAATTAGCGCAGATTCACATTAATCAGAGAAAAGGCACTACTGATTACTTATGGATTGATGTGTGTGTGTGTGTATGTGCATGCGTGCGTGTGTGTGTGTGTGTATGTGCGTGCCTGTGTGTGTGTATGTGTGTGTGTGTGTGTGCGTGTGTGTGTACGTGTGTGTTTGTGGTAAACACATTGAGTTATACAGCATTAGCTGCTGAGCTAAATAGGCCTTCTTGTGGTTAAAGTGACATATTTCCTCCTGACGGCTGTCATCCTGCGCTTATCAGCCCGCCTCAGGGATAAAACGACTCTGACGCAGTGTGTGTGTGTGTGAGAGAGAGAGAGAGTTTGACAGGAGGAAAGAAGAGACTAGCATGAGGGAGAAAACTTTAGCGTAGCTCTGACCGCTTGTGCTAGTAAACTGGCTAACGTTACACAACAGCAGGAAAACATTTTATTTTTTCTGACAGTAAAGTGAAGAATGGAGGTTAGAGAGAAAGATTAGTGTGATTTGCCTTAATAAAGTCAGGGTCAGTGGGGTTTATTTGTCAGAATTGCGTACTAAATAAGGTGCTGTATATTAGCTAAGGTAAAACACTCCTTTTGTTTTATCTCAAGTTTTCACAAAGCATGCAATTAATTTAGCGGCTAGTCAGACGTGAGCCTCCGGGACCCGGGCCTGCTTTGATGAATTAGCCCTAAATCATTTGAAGCTGGAGATGAGCAACGAACCCAATCAAAAAAGCCTCAGGTTGATGTACTACCACGTCTCGTTCAGAAATATAATACTACACACTGCCTAAGAGATAGCAGCCTCAAAATATGGCCGCACTATTGACCCGGGCTGCCTCGTCCAAAAGTCTGTATATAAATATCATTTCACTGAGGCACAATTCCTCCCAATGCCAACATCTTTATCTTCTGAGGACGAGCTCAGAAAGGTGATTGAAATGCAAATGTGGCCCTTTAAACAACACTTCCAGCCCACTCTGTGGCGTGTATGCTAATAGCGCCCTGTCTCGCCAAATGAAAGTAAGCACTTCACCTGGATCTGTAGTTTCCCTCCTCACCTAGTTAGCATTTATGGCTCTTCCAGACGAACCGGAGACTAGTTATTACTTGTCACTTTGGATTTTTTTCATCCATAGTGATCGTCATAGCGCTCAAACTGAAAGAAAATGTTAAGGTCTGACAGGAACGGGCTTTCAGGCTTCCATCGGAATGGATTTGCGCACATCCTCCATTAGGCGCCTTTAGCAGCGTTTCAGAAACAATTAGCATGTTAGCGCTGGTGCTGTCACTCTGCTATAAAGCGACTGACAGTTGGCATGCAGTGCACGTAGTTGTAATTAGCTGTCAATGGAAAAAAGCATGATGGGTTAATAGACCTGCCAAACCATGAGCTGTATTCAGAGTTGAATTTAATGCCAAAATTCAGAGCTCAGGCATAACTCCAGAGTGAAGCGCTATTCAGAAGTTATGTGAGAGTTACGCACACGGGGGCGGAGTTTATCTAAAACAGGGGCGTGTCTCAGTTACGCTCGATTCTGATCTTGAGCTTAAGCGCGTGTTTCTTACGGGATTTCGGCTCGAGTGAGGAGCAGCGTTAAGTCCAGCGCCACCGTCTGACTGTTTAATATAACCACAACACGTCACGCTGAAATTAATGTTCTGGCTGTAAACACACTCACACACACTGTGGAACGTCATTCAAGGATAATATTAAATACATAAACATTACACTATTAATTAATTACTAATATTATCCCTTTAAAGCCACTTTAATCAGAGACATGGCTTATCTGGAAGAGTGAATTATTTATAGATAAAATGATGAATGAAGTTAAAGTTTCTCTGTAAGCGTAGCAGATGAATGCTAGGTCAGATTATCCTTCACACCATGAGCATGTTTTCTTTACAGCAGAGCATCGAATTAACACAAATAATTGTGATAAAATCTCCTACATCTCACACACATTACGATTTCATCACCTCGATTTAGAGTCTCGTGGCTTCATTAAGTTGCGCTCGAGTAACTGTCAGAGCTCGATATAAAATAATAAACTGTAAAACAACAGGTTGCGCTGGATCAAGTGCTATTCTATGTGCTGCTGAATAATGAGTGTGGAAGCCATTTTGTTAAATTAAAGCAGTGATTAATGTGAGAATTACAGCTCACACTGTTCATGCAGTGATATACTGGACTAGACTCGTATTTGTATGTTAGTATGTTAAATGCAGCTCATTAATAACCTGCTGTGATGTCTTTGTTTACCACAAAACCAATTATACAGCATTTATATGGAAATGCTGTTTTACTAATTATGGTGCTTTTGTCTTATTACTGCAAATAACCAAGCAAATACACAAAGAAAGATTTGCTCCTTTCTTTTTTTTTCCATATGCATGAATGTGAATTTCCTCGACCTCATGTTGGAGGCTCAGAGGCTCACTTTGCTTCCTGTTACTTCACTAATTCATTGTAGTTACACCCACTTTTGACAGCATTATGCTAATTGGATTGTTCTTTCCATGAGAATAAGCGACGTGCTCATGTATTGCTAAAACAGCATTTGCTTTGTGGTTTGTAATTATCTGCAGAAATGTCAGATTTCTCCTCAGTGGTCAATGTGTTTAGTAATTAGAGAGAAATTGGTCTCCAGTTTAGTCTGAAGATATATTAGAGATTCCAGGATTCAGCTTTGAATCTCTATGAACTTCTTTTTAAGGACCTTTGAAACATGTTATTGCGTCTGTAACGGTGCATCAATCAGTGCCATAACCACGCTCCATTATCTATAAAAACGCTTGTAATCCTCATAGAAGAACTCACAGATGCCAAGACAGGCACTTTTAGTTCACCTTGAGTCCCGTCTCAGATAAACGCTGCTGAAAAGACATGACATGTTGTTTACGAAGCAGTCATGCCGACCTTATCAGTGTGTGTCTTACCTGCCTCATGCCTTGAACCCTGTACGTGATCTGACAGGTCCAGCCTGATGGAAGTAAAGCAACAGTGAGCTCGGAAGCTTAAACCTGTCTCTTGTTTGGCATAATAAACCCAGCAGTAGCAGTACAGTGTCAGTAGGCAGTAGGATGGAGAAATTTGTGGGTCAGAACACAACACTGACACTCCAGCGTTCCATGTTAGTGACTGTAGTGAGCATGATGGAACACTGGGATGCTTTGTCCTGCAAAATCACCAGACCTCAATCCCACAGAAGACCGGTGGGAATATGTGGAAGAGCGAGTGAAACACCAGAAGTCTTGCTGAACTGCATGTCTTCAGCTGCAGAGTGGGCTAAAATTAAGAGGAGGACACTGGTGCAGTTGAGTGCAAGGATCAGGGAAGGATCAGGGAAGGATCAGGGAAGGATCAGGGAAGACATTACATGACACATGCAGCTATTTTTTGGTCTGCGGAACTTATATGAACTCTGTATGTCCAAAAGTTTCCAGGCAGTTCAACAAAGTTGTAAGTAAGGCTATGAATGGGTCACTCTGGAAGTGAGGAAACGACACTGCAGCGATGGGTCAATGGCAGACCACAGTCTGGAGGTGGACCTAGAGAAGCATTTCACCAAACCATGCCCTCAAAAAAAAAAAACTTCAGCAGCACAGCTGCTGTAGTTCAGCGATTTGGGTTTACTAAACATCAACCAGCTCAGCTTCTGTATCAGATCTTCAGTTCTGGTTTATCAAATCACACACATTTATGTAAATTACTTATCTGAAGGAAGCTCATCAGAGAAGAGACAGAGAGAGAGAGCGAGAGAGAGAGAGAGAGAGAGAGGTAGAGTCAAACGTTTTATACGTCATGAACTGATCGCTAAGGTAACGCTCTTAGCCATTCAGGATGTTTTGAAGAAATTAATTTAGTCACTGGACCTTATTACATATTTTACTTGAATACCTCTGCTGTGTACTGTTCCTTACTTCCTGCTTCCTTTCCTGTTTCATTTGCAAGGCAGATATAATCACTCGCTTTCAAAGCCCTGATAATGGAATCCAACTTTTAGTGGAAAAGTCTTCCTAAAAAATAGATTCTGTTATTACATCAAGGAGAGGAGCAATGCTCTTCATTTCAGAAAAAAAACGCTGGCTGAGCAGATTGCTGGATAAAACACAGAGCAGTTTTTGTGTATTTCAGAAATAAATGTGCATGTAAATAAATCCTGTGGTATTTTTCTTAAAAATCTATCGAGTGTACGAAACAGACACAAAACCAAGAACCTTTCCTTTCAGCATGGATAGTAAAGAATAAAACCCTGTGAACATCTGAGCAACAAGTTAGTTCCTGTTGTCGCTTACGTTATAGCAGCTATAAACACTCGTTCCCTCACCAGCCTCTCTTTATTCTCTCTTCAACTTATTAAGATAAAAAAAATCTCAGTTTGTTAGCGAGAAACCGCAAAGAAGCGTAAACTCCTCTGTCCTGAAGATGTCGGAAAACTTAAAGTTACAGCTTTACCTCTGACACTGGAGACTCCTTCCATAAATGTTACATAAACGTCTCCTTACTTATTAATGATTACACGCATTTTTAATCTGTTTGTGTGGAGCGTGCGCTGTACACGTCCCTGTGAATGAGCTGTTACTATGGAAACGATAACGTATTAGAACGAGCGCGTTAATATAAACCTGCACTACTGTCAGAGCTGCTGTTATAGAGAATTAATCAACACCTGACGACCAATCAGAATGCAGAATTCAACAGCACTGTTTTATGAACATTGATCAGTGGTGTAAGTGTATTATTGATTATTACTGATATTATTATAAACATCAGTAACAGGAAGTAAAATCGGCGTAAAGTTAGTTTTTCAAACTGATTAATTACTCATATGTGTGTTTGTTCCTAATGGGCCTGGTTTTAAAAAATAAAAACTTATAGCATACTGTATTTAAAAGAGAAAACAGTTTTAAATAGTTTTCTTAGGGGTGTAATGTTCTGACAATATGCATCGATTCAAAAGGCAACGATTGAAATGAATTGAGGCAACAATCATAAATGCATTATTATTATATAAACCTGTGCTTGACCAATCAGGTTCAAGAATTCAGCAGGGCTGTGCTATAAGAAGGCAGGGTTTGATGAAGGCAGGGTTTGATGAAGGCAGGGTGAAAGGTCAGAGGTTAGACTCAGCAGTGGGAAGTGGGAAGCCTTTGACTGGAAGTGACGGCACCCTCATTAGCGTCTGTATTCATCTTTCATAAGCACTTCTTCCTCAGCAAGGCCAGATTAGTCTCAGCCTGACATTTGCAGTCGACTTCAGCTAACATCAATATGGATGAAGCCTTGTAAATGACATTACAGTCCTCGCAGTACTACTTAGATGGAGTTTTGTGGGCGCAGGTTCTCTTCATTGAGCGTTTTTATTATTGACCGGATTCAGAGAAAGGTTTGATGGTACACAGCCTCCATCGACTAACCATCATTACACGGGCCAGAGAAGATTGTTCTGCCATATGTTAAGACTGCTTAATGGTACACGTGATAAATCATAACTTAACCTGAGCTGCTGTTTCATCTCGCACTCGGCTTGCAGAGGTGTTGATTTTCTCACGTATGACTCACAGGGTTGTTAAGCTTCTTCCAAGCTTCACTTACATTTCTGCTTATTTGTGTGAGTTTCAGAGCTAAAGACACAATACTCATCTGAGTCAGCTCATTATGCACTTATTTCCATAAAGTTTAAAAGGTTTGAACAGAAAAACAAGTCATCTCTTTCTTTTTTTCTAGAACGAAACAATCACGCTTTATTATATAAGACCAAAATATGTTTTTTATTTTAATATCAAGCTCTGCCAGTTACTCGAGCGCAAATTAATGAAGCCACGAGACTCTAAATCAAGGTCATGAAATCGTAATGTGTGTGAGATGTAGGAGATTTTATCACACTTTTAATTCAAATTAATAAAATAAAGTCAGCGTTTGTGTTAATCCGATGCTCTGCTGTGAAGGATAATCTGACCTAGCGCTCATCTGCTACGCTTACAGAGAATCTTTAACTTCATTCATCATTTTATCCATAAAATATTCCCTCCTCCAGATAAGCCATCAATCACCTCTGTGAGAAAATAAACATTTTTATGGACTTTAAAGGGACGATATTAACAGTTAATCAATGCTTTGTGATGCTGTCCATTGTTACAGAGTCAAAAGCGGAGAGGAATGAATCACGGGAGTGAATTTTACAGCGTCACATGACTTTGTGAATTAGAATGTGATTCTTATTAGTGGACTCTCAGAGCAGGCAGAAGTCCTGATGATCTCTCCTGCGTGTTCGTCGTGCTCGTTTACAGCAGACAGCTCTATCTGAGGGAGTGCAGGCGACAGAGGAAAGCAACTCAAACCACTCGTGGAATATGTTTTAATTTGGAACTGAAAAATACAGAGTAGAGATTCTGTGTGTTTTTTTAATTACGTGAAGCTCTGCATATTAAATGTTAAAATACAGAAAAGATTCTAACGTTAATTGCTGCACTAGTTAACACTAATAAATGATAAACTTCAGCATTAATAAACACTAAGTCACGTTTGTCTGTACAATATCTGCATTAACCAATACTAATATTATATATCAGAAATGATTTTAAATCATACAGTTATCATGGCATGGCTTTTATATAGAGTTCCGTCTGTGTGGTGGAGCGTACATATAAAAGATCCTTTTAAATTCTAATTAATTACCCGAACAAACTGCTTTAAGTGTAATGTAAGCATTTATTTATTTATTTGTATGGTTATACATTTATTTATTTATTCCACTTCCTCCTCCATTATTTTGACGTGTTTCCGGACCGTTGCATTGCAGGCATCGGCAGTGTGCTTGACTGGCCGAGCCGTTATTATTGCTGAAATTCATTTCCCCCCTATTAAGGATTATATAAAGCAAATCCCTCCACGTTTCAATTTCAGCTAGCATTTAAGTGAAGCGAGATACGCATATAGAAATACAGGAGTATTAAGAATTTGCCCATTAAAATGTAATGGACTAAAAATAGAACAACTCATGTGGCACAGATCCTCTAAAACACATCATAAAGTTAGGCGATGGAGAGGATTCACCCTGTTAGTCTTCAGCACAGGATAAAAATAAAAAACAGTATCCAGGGGAGATGGATGGAGGAATTATTCTATTTTTTTTGGCTGAGGAAGCTTCAGTGAGTCAGTAAGTTGAATTCTTATTAACCTCTTCAGGACTTTACAAACTACATTAGCCTGCTCAGCCTGGCACACAGCCCGAATCCAGGCTTTTGCATTTCAAAAACTGGAAAAGTAGCCATTGCTTTTCCTTCCTGATGCCATATGGTGTGCAGTGATGATCTTATGCTCAGCACATGGCCATGAATCTTTTCCCCTGTAGGAATTACATGCAGCTGAGTTCACAACTTAGCACAGGCTTAGTATGGAAATCTCCTGCCAAAAAAAAAAAAAAAAAATTCATCATAAGAATTTTTAAACACAAGACTAACAGAGACACATGCAAGAAGACATGCAGAAAGAGTCCATATCCTGTTTATTTTTTATCATTATCCCCTGAATTCTGCACTCTGATTGGTCAGAATGAAGGTGTTGATTAATTCTCTAGAACAGCAGCTCTGACAGTAGCGCAGGTTTATATTTATGCGCTCGCTCTAATACGTTATCGTTTCCATAGTAACGGCTCATTCACAGGGACGTGTACTCCTCTCCATCACACCACCCCGTCACTGATATTTGTGTCTTGCGTTGTGTCAGTCATCATCAGTAAATCAGATCTGAACAGAAATATCTGCTGATCTTTAAAAAAAAAAAAAGCCAAAAAGAGATGAAGCTGAGAATCAGAGTGAGAACTCACTTCCTGTTGTGAACTTATCATTCTGCACAATTCAGCAGTGACGCTGTTTTTCCATCAGTAGACGAGGTTAGAAATGTAGAGGGAGGAGCCGCGGCTCTTTTCAGTTTAAAACGCTAGAGCTTTACTCCTGAACAGAAAGTTCGGTTCAGGAACTCAGAGCTATAGATAGTTGAAAACCTGAAGGGTTTCCTCAGGCTGAGACTCAAATCTGATCCGAAAGCTTTCTGATTGTAGTTCAGGACTGAATCAGACGGCGTGCTGTTACTGTGTTTAGCAGCACAATGAAGTGAAATTTCCTTGCCTTTGTTCGCAGATGTTTCTCTTGAGCCGCCTCCATTTTGGCACCGCTGAAGTGCAGGTGTCGTCTCTCATATCTCTGCTCATGCACTATCCCGGGCCTGTAGCTGTGCCTTGAATGAAGAAGAAACACCTCTGCTATTGTCCAGAGTGACAAAACCCCAGGCGTGGATTTCTACTGACTCGCAGATTGTTCTACTGTCTGATCCTGCACTTTAACTGATGCTTTAGGTCCAGTTCCTGGCTCACACACGGTGCGACTCGAGTTCCCGCTGAGCCCCCGAGGCATTGCGCTAAGATTCGCAGAGCCAACCATGGGACTTTAATGGTCCATTAAGACCAGCGGAGTGTCTCAGCCCTGCCATTACTGAGAGAGACGTGGATCTCCAGTCCCAATGGCCCATTTGTCACTTTACACCTCTCTGAGTGTGTGTTCTTAAATTCTGTGCTTTATGACAGGGAGTGGTTTATCCTGGCCTTGACTGAGCCAAAAGCCGCCTTTTGTAGATATTTTTCATTATCTGCTCCAGCGCTATGACACTGGTATACCATCATAAATAAAATAACCTGGAATATACAGACTATTCTGTTAGCATTCTGTATAGGATGAACAATAACTCTACGGTCATTTAATAAGATTATCGATCATTTAGTAAAGCTGTCTGTAAGTGTTTTTCTCGGCCAAACTAAACCAAATTAGACAGAAGTTGCTGATTTAATTCGTACACGTGTGTGTGGGAGGTGATAAATGCCAGCAACTCACCGATAATCATACGATCTGAAGCTGTCGAGGTTCACCTTACTGAGTTTAATTATACGTAAATATACACAAACTCCGAAACGAACATTTTCCACAACTAACGTCATGTTCATGAACACCATGCAGATTTTTTCATGAATAAATTCAAAAATTCGTATCCGGTTTGATAAATGATGTAAACCATATTCTCTGTAGCCATTGTTCTAACTGAAGTGTTAGGAAGAGGACGAGTTCCTTCGCTCTCGCTTCCTTCTTCGCATCATATTAGGCAGATTTTTCCTCACCTCTGTCACCTCTGAATCTACATCCAGGTTTCTGTAGAGCCGCTTTGTGACAATGTCAGTTATTAAAAGTGCTTTATAAATAAAAATTGAATGGAAAATGGGATGCAGAGGAGAAATTCAATTCAAAATAGACCCACAAAGGTCAGGATCCTTCTCCATTCCCTCATTAACGAGCAGGACGGTCATTTTGTCGTTAGTCAGAATGACATTTCTGTTTCATGGTGACCCGGAGCAGGCTGTTACAGCTTTCTCAAATGCTCTGGCAAATTTTCTGAAGCATCACTTTCTTCTGTCCAGTACAACAAAATATTTCATCAGCAAAAGGCCATAACTCAGCGAAAATATTTAACTCGTGGTTCAGAATGAAATCAGTGGCACTGAAATGAAACCATGGTTTATATCCTCAATCCCAAAGTCACATTCTCTAATATAATGCCACAAACACTGTGGTTTTGAAACTGCAGGTTTACAGTAACATGAAATAGAAAAGACAGTCAATATAACAATATTATTATTATTATTATTATTTAAATGATTAGAGCATTAAATTAAATTCCCTCCACCTCCTCACTGTTTTTTTAATCAGCATGGCAGAAGCGTAGCCTACACGTCCTCGCATGAAGCATGCATTACTGCCAGCAACGAGGCTGATGATCATAAACACTCCACCAACTGAGAAACAACCCAGAGATCCACAGCTCTTACTGGAGAGCCTGAAGCATTTCAGAAGTGATATCATTTCAGTAAAGAACACTGCGGAGACGTTACCTGTACGCAGCTCCTTCACTCACTCACTCACTCACTCTTCCTCTCTCGTAGCTTGCACAGATGCTTCATGCTCATGTGACTCCTCTTCAGCAGTCTATCTATAGCGGAGAGGCTGAAAGATAGCTCCATCTTCTACGAGTGCTCTCTGCCTCTCTTTTAGCTCCGTTCCGTTCTTTATCATCAACACATCACACGGTTCTTTCTCTTGTTGTGACGAGCATGGGAATGTCCTTCAGAATAAAAAAAAAAAAGAAGGGGAAAACCCTTCACCCAACGTTTAGAAACGATTGCTTTCCTTCTCAGGATTGTGCTTAAGCAGCTGAGAGAAATATTAAGTAAATATTAAGCAGAATTCAGAAGTTCTTTACTCAGAGGTCTTTACGTTGTCGCTCCTGGTGATGTGAACACACAACAATTCACATTTTATTGTATTTTTCTGACTTTCAGACATTCGTTTAACACGTTGAGGTCACTTTTTTTGACCTTTTCCTTTTTTCCCTTTTTAAATATACTTTATCGAGAATATTTCAAAATATATTACAACTGTCAGCAGTACGTTCCTGCATAAATACAAAGGTTCACGTTGCACATATCATCAACGATTCTTCTGAACACTTTGCAGCTCATCACCGAAGGCTGACCTACAGATAGATAAGAGTTTTTCTTTTTTCTTTTCTTTCACATGCAGACTGATGTGTCTCGGGATTTGTTCTTTATACATCGCTTAACGATGATGCATGTCTGATTTACTCAGCGTGATCATCTTAAACTGGATGATCTGGTTCTTTTTATTGTACTTGAGAATTTGATTAGTGTAACTGGATTGAAACAGTGTGAATGTGAATGCTACGGAAGCCTGGAAAGCATATTACAAGTTCTGTTTTTCTTCTCTTTTTTAATTTGTGCCTTTATTTTTAAATAGACTTTACTGAAACTATTTCAAAGTATATTACAATTGCCAGCAGTACGCACACGCACAAATAAACAAGCAAATGTTTTTGCTTGTTTGAGAAAATCGTGCCCATGTAGTTCAAGTAAGCATAATTAAATCTCTATTCTGAATAAAAAATAAATAAATAAATGAAACAAATGTGCAATAGGCTTCATACGATTATGCGGGGGATGGAATGGCAATATATTTCATATTATATCTCATATTCCCATGCTAACACTTTAATTAAAAATATCAATCCATGGCAGAGACATTTTCTTTAGATGACATGTAAAAAAAAAAAGTGTGCATATGTATATACACTCACACACATACACTCACATATACACACACACAGATCAGCCATAACATTAAAACCACCTGCCTAATATTGTGTAGATCCTCCTTGTGCCAGTAAAACAGCTCTGACACGTCGAGGCCTGGACTCCACAAGACCACAAGACCTCTGAAGGTGTGTGTGGTCTCTGGCACCAAGACGTTAGCAGCAGATCCTTAAAGTCCTGTAAGTTGTGAGGTGCAGCCTCCATGGATCGGACTTGTTTGTCCAGCACGTCCCACAGATGCT
This sequence comes from Pangasianodon gigas, assembly GCA_022758105.1. NCBI lineage: Eukaryota > Metazoa > Chordata > Actinopteri > Siluriformes > Pangasiidae > Pangasianodon > Pangasianodon gigas. The sequence continues at coordinate 437,608 of CM040465.1, read as the reverse complement.
CGATCAGATTGAGATCTGGGGAATTTGGAGGCCAAGTCAACACCTTGAACTCTTTGTCATGTTCCTCAAACCATTCCTGAACAGTTTCTGCAGTGTGGCAGTGAGCATTATCCTGCTGAAAGAGGCCACTGCCATTAGGGAATACCGTTGCCATGAAGGGGTGTAACTCGGTCTGCAGCAATGTTTAGGTAGGTGGTACGTGTCAAAGTGACATCCACATGAAGGCCAGGACCCAAAGTTTCCCAGCAGAACATTGCCCAGAGCATCACACTGCCTCCTCCAGCTTGCATTCTTCCCATAGTGCATCCTGGTGCCATCTCTTCCCCAGGTAAGCGACGCACACACACCCGGCCGTCCACATGATGTAAAAGAAAACGTGATTCATCAGACCAGGCCACCTTCTTCCATTGCTCCATGGTCCAGTTCTGATGCTCACGTGCCCATTGTAGGAGCTTTTGGCAGTGGACAGGGTCAGCATGGGCTCTCTGACCGGTCTGCAGCTACGCAGCTCCATACACAGCAAGCTGCAATGCACTGTGTGTTCTGACTCCTTTCTATCAGAGCAGCTTTAACTTTTTCAGCAGTTTGTGCTACAGTAGCTCTTCTGTGGGATCGGACCAGATGGGCCTTCGCTCCCCACGTGCATCAGTGAGCCTTGGGCGCCCATGACCCTGTCGCCAGGTTGTGGACTGGTTGTCTTGGTAACTAGTACAGCTTCGAAGAATTGTATATTATGTTTACAAAAGTATGTCTAAAAATAGCAAATGCATAATAATAATAATAATAATAATAATAATAATAATAATAATAATAATAATGATAACAGGATTGTATATTATGTATATTATGAGACGTTCTTGTTTAAGTATAAATCCCGTTGATGTTTAAGAAGGCTTTAGTGTAACTGAGTGATTCGTGTCATGTGATATGTGAAGCAGAGCTGTGAAGTTGCACGTGCACTGAGGAGACGGCTGATTTTTTCTGTTAGCATAATCGCTGGAGATTGTAAAGCCTTGAGTGCTCATTGTCGATAGCAAGCTGCTTTAATTAGGCAAACTAATCGGACGCCTGTTGTGCAGAGTAGCAGGAGTTCACATGCTTCCGCTGAGGCTAAGTCCCTTTAGTCAGGAGAAAATATGAAATGGTCGTGTTCTTTTTTTTTTTTTGAAAGAGCCGGCACAACAAAAGTATGACGTGTAGTTTTTACTGAATAAAAAATGGAACAGGAAATTGATTGGGCTGAATAAAGAGTTATGATCAAACCCTAAACAGTATAAACGGTATATATTCATATACACACTCCTCTCCAGCTGTGTGACCGTAGTGCTTCATTTAATCTAACAGCTTAACTACTTTGCTGATGAAGGAACTCTGTGCAGAACATCCTATCTACAACCTGGACATCTACCTGTTCTTAATTTGGCTCTGTGTGTGTGTGTGTGTATGTGTGTGTGTGTGTGCAAAAGCAACACATCGACAAGAGCCACAACAGAAAATCAGCTACACAAAGCTGCCATCTGTGCAGGAGTTTAAACACGACGCCAGAACAATGCGAAGCCCACCATCATAGTCTCATATTCATATTCTCCCTCCGTTGAAGAATGATTTCCCCCAAGACAAAAGGCGGCTGTGTGGCTTTTTATAACATTTAAACAGCGAGAATATTCAGCTGTGAAGCAGAAAAGACTCAGCCATGAAACAGGAAAGATTCACTTTTGAATCAAGATTCGGCTCTGATTCAGTAAACATTCGGCTCTGATTCAGTAAATATTTGGATTTGAATCAATAAAGACTCGTTTGTTAATCAGTAAATATTTGGGTCTGATTCAGAAAAGATTCAGATCTGATTCAGTAAAGATTCAGTTGTGATTCAGTAAAGATTCGGTTGTGATTCAGTAAAGATTTGGTTGTGATTCAGTAAAGATTTAGTTGTGAATCAGAAAAGATTCAGCTCTGATTCAGAAAAGATTCAGCTCTGATTCAGTAAAGATTCGGTTGTGATTCAGAAAAGATTTAGTTGTGAATCAGAAAAGATTCAGCTCTGATTCAGTAAAGATTCGGCTCTGATTCAGAAAAGATTCAGCTCTGATTCAGTAAAGATTCGGTTGTGAATCAGAAAAGATTCGGTTGTGAATCAGAAAAGATTCAGGTGGCTAAATAAAGATTAAAATTTTTATACTCATATCATTTTTTATCTGCATCTATAATTTTTTTTTGAATAGACAGATAGATAGACAGAAAGACATAAAGAGCAAAAAATGAAATAAAATAAATAAATTGGTTGAAGTTAGCTGAAGCTGCTATAAAAAAAACTGTAAATGTGAACTGATTTAAATGTAACTGATAACTAAATACACTAATATCCTGTAAAGAGCAGGAAACAGTAATGAACTAAACAAAGTCGATATTTGGTGTGACTCTTTTTCTAAGGAAGTTAGCGGTACTGAGCGTGTTGGAGGATCTGCAGCAGTTCTTCTGGATTCTGCAGTTAAACCCCGCAGCCTTCATTACGGTTTTTATGTCTGAAAACTGGTCTGTTACGTAATGTTACGTTTCTTTACTGACATAAAACAAAATATTCTGTACCATTGAATATTTCTTTGGACGAGTAATGTTTATGTAATGTAAAATATACTGCCTGAATAATGCCGTTATAAATAAACATCTGCACTATACGGTCGCTTTTACGTGCTCGTTACTCCGGCGCAGTGGACGCGATCCCTCACTCTAGACGTGCCAATAAAAGACTTTGCTCATTTTTTTGAATTATTTGAAATCTTTTGAAGTGCGTGTGGGATTTGAAGTGTCAGATGGTGAAAATGAAATTTTGGGATGATTCAACGCCACGCTGCGAGGTGCACGTTTAATACGAGACATCGTCTCGGTGGTTCTGATCCGATCCCTGAGGCTCAGAGAGTCAATAACGCTTCTCCGTCTTTCCACACTGTTACAGATGGCTGCCATCTTTTCCTTTACGAGCTGCTCCAGTGTGGAAACGGTGCGGGGTGAAGAATGGGCTGCTGCGGCAATCCGGTGTCGTGCGAAATGAAATGAAATGAATTAAAAACAGTTTTATAGAAGTTCACATGAGGGACATCAGTGACGCCGATCTGACCCTTACAGAAAAGTCACATGATTCACACAGTCACATGACCAACCACATGTGATGTTTCACATATTTTTCACATATAGGGCTTTTATTTTCACGTGTCATTCCTGTTCACTCTTCTGTCCTGAAGATGCTGAAAACGTAAACTTACAGCTTTACCTCTGACACTGGAGACTCCTTCCATAAATGTTAAATAAATAAACATCTCCTTAAAGAAAAATCATATCAACGATTGCACATGTTTTTTAACCCGTTTATGTGGAGCGTTCGCTGTACACGTCCCTGTGAATGCGCTGTTACTATAGCAACGATAACGTATTAATATAAACCTGCACTACTGTCAGAGCTGCTGTTGTAGAAAATTAATCAACACCTCCTGACCGATCCTGTGCATTACTGAAGCATTTAAAAGGATTTCGATGTTGACTTTTACTGTTCTCTCAACACTGGGAATAATTAAGAGTGAAATTATGAAGGTTGAGCTTCTTACACTGTCATTGGGCAGATAACGTGGCCAGTGAGACTGCACTTGTTTCTAGGCAACATGGTTTGAGTCCAGCTTCCCCAAATGGCAATGCACGTAGAGTACTCCATTCTATTTAAGTTCTGAGTGTTTGGAGCTAAAAGCCTCGCTCTAATGCATTAGATGCCATATGGTGTATTTATTAAAATATGTTCAATGGCCACAGAGGAGGAAAATTTTTTAAAAATCCATTATTCATTGAGGAGATACAGAACAATTAGCAGTGCAGTAGCTACGTTTCACCTGGATACTGCATTATTTTGGTGGTTTCTCAGTGATGTTAGAAGCAGAGTGGTGCAGAGAGAGCTGCTGCTGCTGCTGCTGCTGCTGTTGCTGTGATGAGAAACACTGACGTTAATATGTAGCTCCACATCTGGGAGAATACGCTGAAACCCCTGAGCTCTACACCTGCAGGTTTTTGGGCATATTACACAGACATAACTAAAGCACAGCTTCCGGCTCCTCTTTTACATTAACGGCACTTGCTGCATGGAATTCCAGCTGGGAGATGATGTCGTGTTTCGTGTGCTGAAAGAAATGAGGAAATTGTTCCACTCTGATAGGATCAGTGTCACCAGTTTATCAGATTTGTCCCTAGATTTGTCACATTTTTATTCCATGTTATTGACTTTAGTGCAAAAAAGAGCCTAGCAACAAATCTAGCAACTGTCCAGGTTCACTCCTCTCACCACCAGTGTGTAACACCAACGACCAATCACTGAACACCATTGTTCCTAACGACCAATCACTGATCACCATTGTTCCTAACGACCAATCACTGATCACCATTGTTCCTTACGATCAATCACTGATCGCCATTGTTCCTTACGATCAATCACTGATCGCCATTGTTCCTAATAACCAATCACTGATCGCCATTGTTCCCAACGTCCAATCAATGATCACCATTGTTCCTAACAACCAATCACTGATCACCATTGTTCCCAACGTCCAATCAATGATCACCATTGTTCCTAACAACCAATCACTGATCACCATTGTTCCTAATAACCAATCAATGATCACCATTGTTCCCAACGTCCAATCACTGATCACCATTGTTCCCAACGTCCAATCAATGATCACCATTGTTCCTTACGATCAATCACTGAACACCATTGTTCCTAATAACTAATCACTGATCACCATTGTTCCCAACGTCCAATCAATGATCACCATTGTTCCCAACGTCCAATCACTGATCACCATTGTTCCTAACAACCAATCACTGATCACCATTGTTCCTTACGATCAATCACTGAACACCATTGTTCCTAATAACCAATCACTGATCACCATTGTTCCCAACGTCCAATCAATGATCACCATTGTTCCTAATGTCCAATCACTGATCACCATTGTTCCCAACGTCCAATCACTGATCACCATTGTTCCCAACGACCAATCACTGATCACCATTGTTCCCAACGACCAATCACTGATCACCATTGTTCCCAACGTCCAATCACTGATCACCATTGTTCCTAATGTCCAATCACTGATCACCATTGTTCCCAACGTCCAATCACTGATCACCATTGTTCCCAACGACCAATCACTGATCACCATTGTTCCCAACGACCAATCACTGATCACCATTGTAACCCTAACCCTAACATTAACTGAAGCTCTTGACCTGTATCTGTATGATTATATGCACTGTGCTGCTGCCACATGATTGGCTGATTGGAGACCTGCATGAATGAGCAGGAGTACAGGTGTTCCTAATAAAGTGGATGGTGAGTGTATGTGAGAACAGGAACTAACTTATGACTCTAAACGGATAAAAAGAACAGCATGTTGTTTTATAAATAGAAAATTGAAGCATATTGATGGAAGAGTGGTGATGAAACTGTCTTCGCTCCAGCGTTTTGAATCCACCTGCAAATACTTGCACTGAAAGAACAAAAATCTTTTGTTTACTGCCTTGTGCACCGAGTTGATAATTCTTCACAAGAACACTTGAAAAGTGGGAACGCCTCCACAAAGCTTGATAAATCTGTCTGTGAGCCGGGGAAAATCAGTTGGAAGCTGCTGAGCCTTGTGGGGCTGGACATTCCAAACTGTACATTACAGAAAAGGTCAACATGTCAGAAAAACCCCAACAAGCCCCTATGCAACTGCAGAGACCGAGCAAAAAACATGCATCTGTTATCCACGGCTTTTGTGAGACACCAATTTCTTCCTGCTTCCTGCGTTCTGCTGCCAAAAAGCACAAGCACCTGTGCTTACTCTGTACTGAACATCAGCGTGAACAGAAGCAGTTCACACTGCAATTTCTCAACGATTACAATTTTTTATTTATTAAAGAACATCATGTCATGCTTTTTAGTCACTTCCTGTTCTCCGTTCCATTATCACAGCTACACACATTCATTTCATCACTTTCGCTTGAAGCTAATAAAACGTAAAAAAACGCAGCTTGTCGTGTTACAGCTTTACCTCTGAGTGTTACAAAGCGCTGACACTGGAGACTCCTTCCATAAACGTTACGTAAATAAACATCTCCTGACAGATCGATGATGACACACACGTCTTTTAATGTGTTTATCCGCTGTGAGCTCTTACTATAGACCTCCTGACCAATACGATTTGAGAATTCAAAAGTGTCCTTGCATAAAATTTGTTAAACAATGTTCGAACCTTATTTATTTATTTATTTAAGATTTCTTTGGCCATAGCATAAGCGCTCCAGTACTGCAGGTGGCGCTGTTGAAATTTCACGACGGTTTCTATGACTAGAGGAAGAAAAGTGCTGACAGCACAAACTATGGCAAGATAATCAACTGACAATGATCAGGAACTGTTTATTGTGTTCCATATTTATGAAGAAAAAAGAGAAAAGAGGAAAAAGATGCAGGTGGTAAGCAAGAACATTAAATAAAACATAGTGATGCTAGTGATGATACGGTTTGGCCACGCCTAATTTGGCCACGCCTAATTCGGCCACGCCTAATTCGGCCACGCCTAATTCGTAAGGTTGCGTAGCATCTTTGGTCGAGAAGTTCACCCAAGCGTCCACATGGCGTCCTTTAGCCACAGGAACGTGGTCTCTGTGTGAAGTGCGCTCTTCAAGTGCACTTCATGCTAGGCTGGATCAGTGGTTTAAGATGCGAACCCACATGCAGCTAGCCTTCAGTGCCTTATTGACTTTAGCAATTGCGTGTTTTGTTAAAAGCAGGAGAGAGGTAATCCCTGTATTATCGCCAGACATCAGGGCTCCACACCACATTACTGCACTTGATTGAGTTTGCAGGGAGAGGATTGTTTTCGTTTGGGTTTTTTTCTCCAGCGGTGTCCGGCGGTGTAGTTAGCCTCGCTGCAACCTTTATTGATTACCTCAGGAGCAGGAGAACTACGGGGGAAACAGCTGCTCAAGGAGTTCTATTGGAGCGCGTTTATTTAATTCTTTTACTCTTTTATTTATGAAGCTTTTTGCATTTCTGCAAAGACGGTGCTGAACACGCACACGCTTTATGAATGACGCTGTGCTAACGGCTCTAGACCGGGTTAAGTGTCTCGCTCGTTCTCGCCACTTGAGAAGAGTGATCTTCGAGGCTGACATTAGAGGTGAATATCGGTGCACGGAGAGATCAGGTTATAGACCTATGCGTGTTTTTTTTTTTTCTTCACGTCTGAACATAACCTCCTCTTGGACACTTGGTTTGGTCGGGATCACGCGATCTTTCCGAGCTGACCGCTGGACATTTGTAAACAGCGCTTCTCTTTATAGATTTGTAGAAAAAGCAAAGCTGATTTTGTGATTTATTTGTTTATTTTTAATCAATGAATGATCAGTGCAGATGATTCCTACAGAGAGCCAAATTTTCCAGAATCCTCTAAAGAGCTCGTGATTTTATTAGTGACCACTCTGACACGAGGAGTCTGATGATGAAACCCCAGCTGAATCAGACAGGAGCGAGAAGACGATACAGGCTATTTAACAGCCCCGAATACTTCTGTGTGAATTGAATCTAAGCCTGATTGTAATGGATTTATGCAGTGACCTTGTCTTGGGTAAAGGATGTTGACATTTGAAAGATGACTTTAAATCACTGCTGAATGCTGCGGAAGGAATAAATCACTAGGAGATGTGCTGTTACAGGAAAATAATCAACGACAGGGTGATGTGATGAAGTGGAGTCACTCTGACCACCCCAGAGTTGATTATTTTCCTCTAACAGCACGTCCTCTTATACCACAGTGATTTACCGGTTACATTTTTTCTATTTATTAAAGAATGACATCTCATACTTTTTATCCGTTTATAGCTACATTTAATATTGTGGTGCATCAGTATGTCCCTCACTTTCTCTTGAAGTTCAGAGAAACTGTAAAGCATAAACTCCTCCGTCCTTAGAATTTCTCACGGCACAAAACGTAACACACAGGGGGTTGTTTTTTCTATTTTAGGTCGATTTTTCATATCTAGGTTTAACAGTCAATAAAAAATACCCTCATTTCAGATAAATGTGTTTTTTCAGCACAGATATGTTGCTGAATATTCCGACTTCTGATTGGTGCAGGAACTGAAAAACCAAACATATAATTGGTCAGAAGGTTTTGTCTGAAATCTGTGGGTTTGAAAATCAAACAGTAAATCAATAAAAAAACAGGAAGTTACAGCTTTACCTCTGACTCGCACAAAAACACTGACACTGGAGACTCCTTCCATAAATGTTCCATAAATAAACATCTCCTCACAGAAAACTTGTGGAGTGTCTGCTGGGAATTCACGTCCCTGTTACTATAGAAACGATAACATACCAGAACGAACGCATTATAGTAAACTAATCAACACTTTCTGACCAATGAACATCCAGAATTGAACTGTGGTACGAGCGTGTGTAAACCGCCTCCAGTCTGCTTCTCTTCACTGTTGTAAGTAGTTATGATGACGTACGTGACTATAGCGTGAGGAACGCTGCTTCTAGGATCACGAGGATCTTGAATTATTCAGTGTTGTTGTAATGAGTGTTTTTGGACACTTGCCCGGCGCTCACGTGACACGTCTGTGCGTTACGCCTGTGCACATCCTTAAAGACTCCTTAATTTAGTATATTGTCTGCTGAATGAAGCTGAAGGAACAGAATGAGTGAGTGTAGGGATGGGATTAGTCTGTCATTCCTCTGTTAACGTCTGAAAATCAGAACTCGGCTTGAAGGGAGTGTGTGTGGGATCCAGGAGAGCTTGGCAGTTGTTCTTTCCCGTCAGCAGGCTTCTGTCTTCCAGGAGATGAAATGAATATGGCGGTGAGTGAAGCTCTGGAACCTTTGCGTTTTGGAGATATTTCATGCTAATGGAAGATACCTGGTGACCACTTTGACTCTGTATTCATTATTATTTCAATTGGAGTAAAATCCAGCACAAAATCTGGACAGCAATATGAGATGTGTTTCTCAGTGTAATGTGTAGTGATAATCAGACCACTGCATCATTGAAATTCTCAATTCTGATTGGTCAATAGATGTGGATTCATTTTTTTAGGCTTATATGAATACGCTTGTTCTAATACGTTATCGTTTCTATAGTAACAGCTCATTCAGACGCTCCACTGATAGTAAACAGGTTTTAAAAATTGTCGATACAGTGATGTTTATTTATGGAAGGAGTCTCCAGTGTCAGAGGTAAAGCTGTAACTTTGCGGTTTCTCAGTGACAATTTGCGATTTTTTTTCTTATTAACTTGAAGAGAGAGAATAAAGAGAGGCTGGTGAGGGAACGACTGTTTATAGCTGCTATAACGTAAGCGACAACAGGAACTTGTTTCACTTACGTTCTACAACATTAAGTGTAACTATAAAAGGATAAAAAGCATGAGTTTTGCAGTTGGTGTAAGAGGAATAAAACAGGATGTGCTGTTATGGGAAAGCAGCTCGCTTCACGTTATTTTTCTTACTCTTGCGGATCTCTGAGAAGGAAGTAGGACCCGGAGCCCCTGCTCTTCCAAACCACAGCTTATTTTTTATTATTATTTTTTTTTTTGCGAAAGCCTTCTCTCAGACAACTTTCTCTTATGTAAGCAGCAGCGAGTGAGGAACTTTTTCAGTGATATGTGGGTGGGCTTGTGTTACAGAACACCACATTAATGCTTATGAACTGGACCTTATTGTACACACAAGGACTCAACACACTCCGAGTTCCCTGTCAACACTTTTTTTTTTTGGGCTCAGACGTTGCATGCTGATTAATCGTTAAAAACGTTCCTGTGAAGTGGAGTCATTTTTATTTCCAAAGAGAGCACCAAAATTGCCTGGCTGCTAAATCTCGTTCGATGTGGAGACACAAAGAAGAAAAAAAGAACAAAAAGAAAGAGAAAAGCAAACACAGTTCACATGGTATGACTTGTTTTTTTTTTTGTTTTTTTTTGCTTGAGTATGTTTTGAACAAAATAGTGCAGCCTGACATTTGATTAGTTTTGTTCTTATTCTGCTCTTTAGAAATATTACATTTATACTTTCCCACAAACCTGCTGCCCTTTTAGCTCGGTTTCGCGTTGAATACTTCTGAAAGGCGGTTTGGAATTCTTCAGTGATGAGCCGAGATGCTGGAAAGCCACCTGTTCCTGGAGCAGAGCAGAAAAAAAGCTTCTCCGAGGACAGAAAGGACTCTCTAATTGGATTGTGCACGCTCTTGGCATTCTGGCCTGGTGCCTCTATTTAGCAACACTGTCCTTTTTTATTTATTCAATAAAGCAAGGACGAGATGCGCCAAAGGTGCAGACCTCCACCGGTGGCCATCTTGTCTGAGAGTTCCTTATGAAACTTTAAATAAAAATAAACATCAGGTCTTGTCATCTTCCTATTTTCCTTCACTTTATTTCTGGAGTCACATCTGGACCTGTATATCATAGTAATAATAATAATAATAATAATAATAATAATAATAATTGATAAGGAGTAATAGCTGTTAGAGTGAAAGAATAGATGATGGAGTGGTGTAATGAAGCAGAGTTACGGTTTCCACCCTGAAGTAGATTACTGATGATCTTCTCCACACCACTAGAGGTCACCATCAGCAGAATACTAACCCACATCTGGTTTTCTTTGCTCGCCTGATTCCCATCACTTCCTCTTTCAAAGACACTATAAAGACTGTAGTTTTCACTTACACTTTGCGAAGTCTTGCCCTTTTTTCTGTTTGCAATTCTGAGCTGTTTGTTAAGCATTCACTTTGATAAACTCGGACCAGACTCTCTTGTTGTGTTGTCGTTACAGTCGATTAACAGCATGTTGCGACCGAAATGATGTTTAACTGCAATCTGTAGACATAGTAGACATAATTCCAGCTGAGTCTATAAGTTTACTTTAGACACTATCTTGACTCTGACAGGTGTTAACGTTAGCTAGCTATTTTTTCCCCAGATGTACAGTAAGCGACAGTAAGGAAAAGGAAAACAGCGAGGCAGCAGTTTAGCAGCTTTCAGATGTCTCCCGTATCAGCACAGTTTATGGCTAAACTGTAAATATTGGCTCCTCTGACTGCTGTTATTAACACAGTGATTATGGAATTAGCAGACAGAAAAGTGTTGATTAGCAAAGTGTTCGTTCTGATCGCTGCTTTAGCTGAAAAAGCAGAGAAGCGTAGTTTTCAGGTGGCTCGCCATAGCAAGGGCTCAAGATCGCAAACAGCTACAGCTAAACCGTACGTGTTGCTGCTGCTTTCTCTTGTTTCTCTGCCTTTATTTCACTTCCTCTGAGCTTTCATTCCCTAATGAGATGTTTTCATTGCTAGTAATTAGCTGTGCTGGTTTGTTAGCATGGTGTCAGTATAGAAGGCCATGGTGATTATATGAATGATTTGTGGCAAGGGTAAGGGTGATTTCATGCTTTAGGGCTTTTAAACATAAACGAACACACACACACACACACACACACACATATGAGAAGTGGTCTTCATGCATGCTAGCACTAGCAGCATGGTACATGTAATTATTTATTAAATACCACACTCGAGATTCCGGTTGGCGCTGCTTCCATACAGCCGTGAAGACGTCACGCTGTCTTCTCTCTCTCTCTCTCTCTCTCTCTCTCTCTCTATTTCCTCTCTACCGTTAATCAGCATACCTCTGCGCTATCTGAAATCAATGCGCTCGCCCTCAGACCGCTTAACAAACTCATCACGTACTCCACATGAGGGACGTGTCGCCGAGCCACATTCAGACATTTTTTTTTCATAAAGCGTTACTGTAAGCGAGATCGACTTATTAAAAAAGCGTGGTTTGGGGACGGTATTGCAGTTTTAGTTTCATCGATTCGCACCCGAGGGTAGGACTCGGCTTTGAAAACTCTAAACAGCGATGAAGCCGAAACAGACGACGGCCAGCTGTTTGTGCCGTCTGCCGTCTTCTGCTTATGATTTACGGAGGAAAAGATGCTTGAGTGAACGTTGAGAAAAGCTTTTAGAATTATATCCTCATCCGAATGAGAGCAAAAAAACAAAAATACAGAGCTATGAGTCACTGAATTAAAAAAAGTCTTTGTAGCTCTCAGCCTCTGTCTCTCTTCCTGGAGGTTTTGAACTCCTGAGACGGAGTGTTTTTGATTTCAGACCTCTCCGTTATTGCGTTATTTCTTATTAAAATGTCACCAAGCACTGAGATTAGAGCAGGAAAGCAAAACCTGTTCCTTGAGCCTAATGCCGCTCGACAAGCTCAGCTGATGCATTGTGGGTATTTGTGAATCTGACGTGAACGATGCAGTCCAGATTTAAAGTGCGGCCCTGTGAAGCCGTCTGGAATCTAGCGTGATATGACTGTATATAGAAATATATGAGGCAGCAGAAATGGAGGTGTGTGTGTGGAGATCAAATGCTCCTTTGTGATTTTGGATATGACCTCATCATATCAGCCAATCACGTAGCAGCAGAAAATCATTCAGATGCAGGTCCAGAGCTTCAGCTCACGTCAGACATCAGGATGGGGAAAATGTGATCTCAGTGGCATGGCTGTTGGAGCCAGATGGGCTGGTGTGAGGATTTCAGAAACTGCTGATCTCCTGGGATTTGGATGCACAACAGTCTGTAGAGTTTACACAGAATGTTGCGAAAAACAAAACATCGCTTGTTAATGAGTGCGATCTGAGAACAGCCAGACTGGCTCGAGCTGACAGGAAGTCTATGCTAACTCAAATAATCACTCTGTACAACCGTGGTGAGCAGAAAAGCATCTCAGAACTTCTCAAATCTTGAGGAACACAAGCTGACGTTGCCTGGTCTTTTTCCATCTGTGTTTGACGTGGTGAGATGCTTTTCTGCTCAGCATGGTTGTAAAGAGTGGTCAGGTTTTTATAATAAAATAAATAAATATACAGACGCGTGACACATTAAATGAAGAAAAGACATAAAAGTGTGTTAGTAAAGCGTTAGGAGACAGAGAACCATTCTTCTAAAAGATCTTCCATCAGTTGGTGTTGTGTTTGTGTGTGTGTGTGTGAGATGTTGTTGTAGTGATAGAGGTAGAGAATGAGTCTTAGTTGTGTTGAGTGTGTATGTGTGTATATATGTGTGTGTGAGTGAGTGTGTGTGTATATGTGTGTGTGAGTGTGGGAGTGTGTGTGTGTATATGTGTGTGTGAGTGAGTGTGTGTGTGTGTGTGAGTGTGTGTGAGATGGTGTTGCAGTGATGAAGTTAGAGAATGAGTCTTAGATGTGTTGTCTTAGTGTGTGTGAGAGAGTGTGTGTTGAGTGTGTGTGTGTGTGAGAGAGTGTGTGTGAGAGAGTGTGTGTGAGAGAGTGTGTGATTGTGTGTGTGAGTGTGAGTGTGTGTGTATGAAGGCTAGAGCATCTGATCGACATCATTTTCATCCTCATCACTCCGTTCAGTGATCCCTCGTGCCGTGTGGATGGGGGCGGAGTCATCTTGGAAGAGACCACGCCCACCAGGATAGAAATGCCTCATGGTCAGGAGAACTTTGTGGTGATTTGCAGTGACGCTCGACTCTGAGTCGACTCTGAAGCTACAGCACGACAGCGAAATGAATAAATAACCGAATTCATAAAGCTTTGCTCTGAAGCACTTGAATAACTCGTGCTCCCTTCATCCTCGACACGTTACACATCACGCCTGAAGTAAAACAAGTTCGGAAAAATGTTCCGTAAGACGCTCAGGTTGTAGCTTTCAAGAGAAAATCGCTTCTCACCTGAAAGACGGAGTGTGTTGCCATGCCGATCTTTCACGTCTCTCAAAGTGTTAACTGCACCACTCCATCTACAACACGGCATGACCAAGGGCGATTAGCGAGGCTAGCCTGTATGCTAATGCGTTTAACACACGTCCAGATTGATGGTATGACACTCACACACACACACACACACAGTGTGTCATTGGCACGGATTTCCGTGCTCTCCTCTGTTACACACAAACCTGACCTGGAGCAGTTAGCAATGCTAGCCTTGACTCACATCCCTTTGGGGTCAGACATCACACACACACACACACACATCACAAATAATACTGTTCTTCCCAGCTAAACACACACACACACACACACACACACACACACACACCCATCAGAGATGATATCTCCATTAACACATGGGATCAGTCTCAGCTTAGAGATGAGGATCCAAGCGTTCGAATGTTCTTCCACGTCCACTGCTAATGACGTCGTTTCGTTTCCCTCCGTTTTCTGTCGGAGAGAGAGAGATGAGACGGTGACGCCGGGCCGCTCCGAGTCCGTGGACACGCTGCCGTTTTAATGAACTTGTTCCTTTTAATCTCTGCTGGATATTGCTCCTGCAGGGCCTTTTGTTCAAACACACACTTTGGAGAAGAGTGAAGTCAGAGACGGCAGCAGGAAGCATCTAATGTTGATCAAAAAAAAAAGGAGAGTAATTAGGGTCCGTGTAATTTACCTTCATTCAGTTTTTATTTTTAAAAACAATGCAAACGAGATCTTCAAAATAAAAAACACAATAAATGTTATAAAAAAAGGACTCGCATTTCTGCTTTTGCTTCATCGTTTCAGATTCATTTTTGAGGCTAAAATTTTTGATTTATTAAAAAATGACACGTCATATTTTTATCTGTTTATAGTTTCATTTAATGTTGCGCAACATCTGTGAAACAAGTTCCTGTTGTCACGTACGTTATAGCATATAGTTATATTCTCTCTCGTGAAGTTAATAAGACAAAAAAAAGCAAAAAACAAAAAGTAGCTTGTCATGAAAACCCAAAGAAGCGTAAACTCCTCTGTCCTGAAGACGTCGGAAAACTTAAAGTTACAGCTTTACCTCTGACACTGGAGACTCCTTCCGTAAATCTTACATAACTAAACGTCTCCTTACGGAAAACTTCATCATATCAATACTTACGCTATTTTCCCTTTATTAAACATGTTTTTTTTTTCTTTACATTCACACTTTAAAGAAATTTAAAGGTTTTATACGAGTGTTTTTTTTTTTAGCAGAGTATTTTATTTTATTTCGAATGCACTGAACGCACTGAAATGTCTCAGGACATTATTATTTACAGGAGAAGTGTGATAGTTCACTAAATTGGCAGCTATTTGATGTTACACGATGTTTTCTCTTCAAATTCGTAATTTCAGCACCACGAAAAAAAAAAAACCCCAGAGGCACTTTCCCTTCAAGCGCAATGTTTTGGCTGCAGTGAAATCGAAATGGAGGCATCATTTCAGCACAAATTGTTTTCTCTTTCGCCCTCTCACCAAATCATTTATTTGTGCAGATTACCACAATCCCAATTCCAATCAAATTTCTCCAGACGCATTTCCATTGAAAGCAGCGCGTTGGGGGAATTGAGCAGAATGGCTAAGTGCATTAGTTTGCACATTTGCAGAGAAGAAAAGAAGCACCTTTCTTATACGTCTAAAAACCGTCCGAATCACATCTGAAAGAAAGTAATCGTTGATCCTAAATTTTCTTGCATAAGTACTGGCGCCCATCAAAGATAAAGATAAAGGTCAGCCAATAAAAGATGAAGCTTAAGGATCGTCCTGGATTTTTATTTATTATTTCCATTTCAGCGTTTCTCTGCAGAGGAATTACTCATTCAGACATTTATCAATGTTCTTATCTAAAGAACACAACTTCAGGCAGAAATATGTCCGCTATCTCATCCGGCGAGTCATTAGAGCACGTTACTATGGAACACATTGATCTGATTTTTACAATCTCTACATCTCCTTTCCTTGGACTCCTTCTTTCCGGCATTGATCCGAGCTTGAGCAGGCGCCAATGTCTTTGAAAAGTCTCTGGAAAACGTCCTGGTGTTGCTAAAAAGTTTTTTTTTTTTTTTAAAGTGACGTTCAACAATCTGTTCATTTGAGGTCCATAAGCAGGTTAGAAAGCCAGAAAAAAACAGAAGAAGCAGAAGGTGAGTGTATTTATGTTCAGATCACGGTGAAATATTTATTTATACCAGACGTCCAATCGTCCAAATGGAGTTTCCAGTTAAAGAGCAATCAGAAAAGAACATACACAACATTTATATAATTAATATAATAATATAAATCTCAAGTAAAAGCTTAACTACTCATCTAAATAATAAATATTCTGATAAAGGTTGTAGTACATCTTCAAATTCCTCACTCGTTTTAAAGTAGAAAAGTCTAATAAAGTACAACAGTAAAAAATAATGCTTTCACCAAGGAATGTTAGCTATAAAATATTAGCTAGCATAGCATGATGATAACTAGCTGAATGCTAAGCTTCAGCTGATAGATGACTCTGATGCGTTAGGACTCATTTTTGCCGTGGTGTCTGTTAAAGTTCAGATTTGTTAGGAAGCTGAGATGATTACAGAGAAATCTAGCGATGAAGGTTGTTGAGAAAGTAGTGAGGAGAAAGTGGAGATTTTTCTTTAAAAATCAAAAGTACAGAAAAACAAAAAGAGGTCAAACGTTTAAATATTTAAAACCAGAATGATGTGAAGTAAATTTCCATCACTGCAGGGAGAGAGAAGTGAAAAGGAATGCTCCATTGTGCTGAGAAGAAAGATCTCCTGAGTTTAGGTTGCTGGGACTCAGAAGAAAAACCTTTGATAAACATTCAGTCATTATGATGTGAGCGATTAGTGACAAATAAGCGTCCTGGCTTTTCATTACAGTATCCAGTGCTTTTAGAGATTAATCAGGAAAAAGTGAAGGAACTCCACTGGACAGCTGAAGATCATCTGGTCTTTTCCCAATCTTGTCAATCTTGGCTGACAGGAGAGGAACCTGGTGTGGTCTTCTGCTGTTGTAGCTCATGCACCTGAAGGTTCAGCCTGATCTGAGATGCTTTTCTGTGCACCATGGTTGTAAAGAGCGATTATTTGAGGTACTGCAGCCTTCTGAACCAGTCTGGTCATTCTCCTCTGACCTCTCTCTCTCTCTCTCTCTCTCTCTCTCTCTGACCACGGTCTAAGTCACTGAGATCACGGAGGTTTTCTCCGTTCTGATGTCTGATGTGAACCTGAACCTCTTGACCTGAATCTGCGTGATGTTATGCATGGAGCTGCTGCCACATGATTGGCTGCTTATGAACAGTGTCACAGAGTAAAGCTGAAATATCGACCGTCAGTGAACCTCACCGTTTTGCAAAATCAATACTTTTCTGCTCGTGTCACTGGATGGAATTAAATCCGAGATTAAGCGAGATCAATACATATCCATCTCTATAAATAAAACCTGAAGAATCAGTCCAAGGCCCGAAACAAGCATTCAGAGGTCACGAATACTGATATCGTAGATGCAGATCCCTAAACAAATTCTCACTTTTCTAACCACTTACATCACTTCCTGTTTCTGCATCTGCCCCTGAGAAGAAAGGCAGTCCAATTACAAGAAGAGTCCATATAACAGGAGGGGGTTTGGCATTTATTACATGAGCATTGACCACCAGCGTTCCTTTAATTAACTCTGTGAGATGTCATTGGAAAAGGATAAAATTATCGGAGCGCTAAGAGAAGAGACAGTGCCGAGATGTTATGAGCGTCATGGAGAGACGTCGCGGGAGGAGCAGGGAACTGCAGTTTGGATCAGGAATTAGAAATGAATTAGACACAGAATGGTGTGAACGTGGATATTTTAATAAAAGACAACTCTGAAACTGGGAGAAATGAGAAAATATTACACCACAGCTTATAGGAATGCGCTTGTTCTAATACGTTATCGTTTCTATAGTAACAAGAAAAATGTGTTATGGTTGATATGGTGAAGTTTTTTGTAAGGAGACATTTATTTATTTAACATTTATGGAAGGAGTCTCCAGTGTCAGAGGTAAAACTTTAAGTTTTCCGAGGTCTTCAGGACAGAGGAGTTTACGCTTCTTTGCACTTTCATGACAAGCTACTTTTTGTTTTTTTGTCTTATTAACTTCACAAGAGAGAATAAAGAGAGACTGGTGAGGGAACGAGTGTTTACAGCTGCTATAACGTAAGCGACAACAGGAACTTATTTCACGGATGTTTCGCATCATTAAATGTAACTATAAACAGATAAAAAGTATGATGTGCCATTCTTTAATAAATAAAAAATTGTACAATTTCGGTGGTGTAAAAGGAATGAAACACTTCAGGATGTGCTGTTAGAGGAAAATAATCAACTTCAGGATGGTGACAGTAACTCCGCTGCATCACACCACTCCGTCGTTGATTATTTTCACTCGTATGTTCGAATCAGTCAAGAACAGCATGCAGCGGCTGACAGGCAGGTGTGTAATGCGGAGAACTGTGTGTGTGTGTGTGTGTGTGTGTGTGTGTGTGCAGGCTGTGTGAGAGCCTGAGCAAACCTGTAATCATATTATAGGCACCCATCAGAGCTACATACCTGTCATTCAAACACCTAATTAGACTTTTCCTGGCGCTCTCCTGCCCACTTTCCAGACCTCGTAACGTTCACAGCTCATTTTCATTTCATTACATTTCCATCTATAGTGTCTGATTTAAACACACTCTGAGCTTCTGTCTGTCAAAACTGTCTTAATCAGGTCATATAAATACACTGCACTGGATCAGCTACGTCTCTTTCTGATGCTGAGCAGGAGATTCCTCTGCTTTCCCGCACATCTCCGAGATCTCCGCTTCAAACCTCCGCTTCAGAGCTCGGGTTTGTGTCTGTGCCTTGTTTCACACCTTCTCCTCATGTTCCCTTCCTCCTTTCAACCTAAACTGCCTCTAGGTGCAAATGTGTGTGTGTGTGTGTGTGTGTGTGTGTGTGTGTGTCTAGCAGCTCGATCTGAGCCGTTTTAGACAGAACTGTGTTTAAGATAATATCATTACCCAGGGTTGCCAAGTTTCGTCTCAAAATCCACACAAAGACCTGAATCTGGCCCAAATAAATTCAGCATTGAATAAAGGAGACATTTTTCTTCTTCTTTTTCTCAGACTTTGTGTTGGGAAACAAGGTCACGCGTTTCTGATGTACGGACATCATCCACGCCATAATCCCCCTTTCCCTCTCTCAATCTTATACAGTACTGTGCAAAAGTCTTGGCACCCTGTTTTTTTTTTTTTAGTACAAACTTTGTTATAGATGTTTATTTTCTGACTTCTACATTATTGATTCAGTACTTTTTAGATTCCAAACATTAGTTTTCCAGCACAGAATGAAATGTTCCAGAAAAATGTTTGTATGTCAGTAAAGAAAGCAGCAGATTCCATAAGAGACACTTTTCAGATAAAAACATAATGAAGGCTGCTGGGTTTCGCTGCAGAAATAAGAAGCGAGTCGACAGTCAAAGTCTCCAGAAGAACTGTGGCTGCTTCTGCAA